>JAAGNO010011955.1:102411-114927 GCA_033439905.1 Ceryle rudis
TGCTGATGAATATTAAAAATAAATAAATAAATAAATAAATAAAAAAAAATTTAGGGTAGATACGGATATTATAGAACCTGAATAATGGCATGGAAAGAATAGTGAAAAGATTTATTTTAGCCACTAGATGGTAGCAACACCGCACATCTGGAAAAAACCACAAAACAGTCAGTGTCTCTTCCGAGTTTATAGCGAAAATAACAAGAAGTAATTGGGTGGCAGGTGACTGTCAATATGCAATTCAGTGTTTAGCTAAGTTTTGCAACCTTTAGTATTTTACCTCTATAGAAAACCAGTTTGCATGCTCTGAATTTTTGTCAGCAGTCTCTGAAACTCACTTTTTATTCAGATATTCTTTATTTGTTATCTTGGGGGGCTTGCTTATTTGTTTGTTTTAAGAAAAGTAAATAGATAAAGAACAGTGAGAGGGAGAGACACTAACCACTAGACATTACATGAACCTCTGAAAGGATCATGATAAGCACAAAAAATAAGACCTTAAAATGCCCGCTCTTGTCTTTCTGATCGGCTGCCTTCTTCAAATTCATAGAATTCAGGAATACAGTGGAAAAAAAAAATCAAAATAATATTAATTATGAAGCTGAACACTCCTTGATCATCTCTGAGAGACATAGGGTTTCACTTCTAAAAGCAAATATCCATAAACATTCTTAAGCCTCTCAGAGAATTTGTTAGAATGTTTCATATGTATGTCTGTTGAAAAATATTATTCTGTATTTAAAGGATATGGTTAAAATTTTTCAAGACTTATCCTATCCATACAGCAGTTTTGGACAGGTAATGGTTTGTGAACTTTGCGGCAATATTTAGGGGGGCATATTTGCTGGCTGTCTTGAGCAAACAACTCAAGTCTGATTAAAAAAACCTCAGTCCCCAGGACTAATAACATGCTTGCCAACGCTTCTATTTAGAGACTGAAACCAGCTTCGGATCATAAGTGAACATATGGAACCCACATGTGTTTACAAGTTAGCTGGGGCCTATGAGAGCCTCTGGCTATTTATTCATGTGTCCAGCCATACTGTGCCCTCCTGCTCACTGAACATCAGGATGCTATCCATCTCTTGAGATTCTGAGTGCTTAAATGTTTCTAGGGTTTTGTATTTTTTACAGGGAGTAAACAATAGTTAGTAAACAAAGAAAAATACAGCTCTCATAGCCATCTTACTGTGGTTGATGTCTGTGTTATGATTGTTGGTACCACTTCATTTCTGCCACTGTTAGTGTTTTTGCTATCACATAAAGGCAGATAAGAAAGAACATTCCTTTCACATAGACTCACTTTTATCCATACTTTACCCATCATCATACTAGTAGTCAGAGATAGGCATAGTAGCTTGTGTTGATGGCAGTTAGTGGGAAATCAAAGATGTTGATGTGGATAAGCTATTCTGCCTTTGGGACCGAAAGCTCTTTCCACATGGCACAGAAACATGCTGTGAATACATGTCTTTTTCAGCTTGACCTTTTTATAATGCTAGACCATCAGGTAGTGAGTGATAAGGGTGTACTTAGTGAATGACAATACTGAGTTTTGTACAGACATACAACACATGCCTGGGAAAGCTCCATGTAGGAGTGGTGTCAACAGGGCACAGTCAAGAAGTTGGGGCCACTGAAAGGATTGTGACTGGACCATCAAGATAAGATTCCTCACAGATTCAGTGCACTAATTTGAAAGTGTCATCAGCTGCTAGAGCCTGCACCTTCTGTGGCTTAAACACTCTTTTTATAAATGATTTGCATAAGGTCTCCTGCTGTCTGAATCATGACCTGTAGGAGCAGAGTATCGGGCTTGTGACAGTTTTTGGATAATGGGATTAGAAACTGGAAAAAGCTTTTAAAAAATAAATTATATAGTTCTGATGCTTGTAAAAGAATTAAGATTAGATAGGATTTGTACATGAGTTTTGGCACTCAAGCCAGAGTGGCTTGATTCTGATTCTTTGCACTGGAACATTAGATGAGGCTTCAGAAGAATCAGAATCATAGAATCCCTTTGGTTGGAAAAGACCCTAAGCTCATTGAGTTCAACCATAAACCAAACACTGCCAAGTGCACCACTAAACTGTATCCCTATGTGCCACATCTACATGCCTTTTAAATACCTCCAGGCATGGTGACTCCACCACTTTCCTGGACATCCTGTTCCAGTGTTTGATAACTTTTTTGGTGAAGAAATTTTTCCTAATATCCAAACTACATCTCCCCTGGTGCAACCTGAGGCCATTTCCCCTTGTCCTATGCCTAGTACTCTAATAGTATGAGAAACATAATGCTTTTGGCTATAGAATGATAGTGTTTGGGAAGGGACATTTGAAGGTCATGTAGTCAAACCCCTCTCCAATAAGCAGAGACATCTTCCACTAGATTAGGCTACTTAGAACCCTCTCCAGACACACCTTGAATGTTCTCAGGGATGAAGCATCTACTGCCTCTCTGGGCAACCTGTTCCAGTGTTTCACCACCCTCACTATAAAAAATTTCTTCCTTAGGTCTAGTCTAAATCTACCCTCTTTTAGTTTATTACACCTTGTCCTGTTGCAACAGGCCCTGCTAAAAATATTGTCCCCATCTTTCTTATAGGCCCTCTTTAAATATTTAAATGTCACAGTAAAGTGCCCCAAGCCTTGTGTTCTCCAAGCTAAACAACCCCAACTCTCTCAGGCTGTCCTCATAGAGGATGTGTTCTAGCCCTCTGATCATTTTTGTGGCCCTCCTCTAGAACTTCTCCAATAAGTCCATGTATTTCTTGTGCTGAAGCCTCCAGAACTGGAGACAGTACTCCAAGTGAGGTCTCACTAGAGAAGAGCAGAGGGGCAGAATCACCTCCCTTGAACTGCTGGCCACGCTTCTTGTGATGCAGCCCAGGGTACAATTTGTTTTCTGGGTTGTGAGTGAACATTGTGGGATTATGTCAAGCTTTTCATCCACCAATGCACCTAAGTCCTTCGCTGTGGGGCTGCTCCCAATCTCTTCATCCTCCAACCAGTACTGATACCAGGCAGTGCCCTGACCCAGGCACAGGACCTTGCACTTGGCTCTTTTGAACCTAATGAGGTTCATACATTAATCCCACATTGAAGTTGTGTGTTTCCTCCTCTAGATTCAACGATTCCTTCTCTTGTCTCCTCAAACTCCTCACAAAGTATCTTTATTATCTAGACTCCCATATTAAAAGCTATCAAAGATCAAGGATGAAGAGACAAGGTAAATAGCTTGCTTTCCTTATAGTGCTTTATAGTCCTCTGGGGGACTCTACTATGGGAATCCTTTAGGTTGATAGTTGAAGAAAGAGTGTATCTATCTTTGAATATCATGTCCCGGTTTTATAATTACCAAATGTTAATATAATGAAGAAATATTCAATATGAAAGAATCTGTGGCCTTTTTCTATCACAAAGCTGTGACCATAGGATCTTTTAGGATGCAGGTAAGCACATAGGTAGCAGAAAAGAGAGTTAACATTTGGATGATTATGTGGTATTAATCTCCATTTCAAATAAGTAATGCTGTGAAAGAGGAAGAAAAATAAAATTGTGGTCAGCTACATCTGAGGTCTCATCACACAAGTACCTCATTTTAATTTCTTTCTACTTCAGTTTTTACTGTTGTTTTTTTTTTCCTTCTTTCATCAACTGTTATGGTACTTTCTCAAGTCTATAACTCACAAGTAGGATAATTTATTTTAATAATATCTTTGCTTTAGCACCTAGTTGAACACCATCTGCAATGTTGCCAAGTCTTGCTAACTACAGCAGAATTACAGCAGTGATTTAATTGTTTCCTTCTCAGTATTTATTTGAAACAAATATTCCCTGTAAAGTCTCAGATCCTCCACATTTATTTTAGAGAAGGACCATATGTAAGAAATAGTAAGCAGTCAGGTACTCCTACTGAAGTAGTCCCTAACCACTACTTAATCTTGTTAGCAAACTGTGAACATTTCTGGCCAGCATTACTGCTTTACCAGCAAATAATGTCTTTGATGTTCCTTCAGTTTAGATCTCTCAGTTCCTGTCCTTGATGATGAAATGGAAATAGCCATCATGCACTACAGATGTACTTGCAAGGGATTTTCACAAAGCTTTGTCCTATAGCACACAATAATCCTTATCTGAGGAAAGATAAAGAGGCTGGAATGTATCATTTATAAAACTTTTTAAAATGGAAAAATAATTGGGAAAGTGTACTTTAACTGCAACACTTAAATATACCTTTTCAGGGAAAATATTTTTGTTTCCCAAAGTAAAAAGTCTATTCTGAGTGACTGAGTGTCCTCACAGTGTCTTCTCCAGAAGTTGGTATAAGGGATATTTAAACTCACAAGATACTTACCTCATGCAGTCTGAACATTGGGAGAGGAAGGAGAAATTTCAGAACACTGGAGAGGCAGATCTTTTCCTGCCAAACATTACTTTTTACTGAGTCTGAACACTGTGATGCTTTCAAAGTTATCAGGGGTGGTACCACCACAGTCTCAATCTACCAAACCCCTCCCCAGCTTCACAGGAGTGGCTACAGAAAAACAACAATCTGAAATCCCCCTCCATTATTATCATATATTATCAAGTCACAGAGTTTTCAGGTATGTGTCTGAAGGGCACCCTGCTAACCAAAGAAGAGTCTGAGATGTACAAAAATGTGACTAAGAAGAAGAAACCAGAGCAGGAAAGTAAACCCAGGCTTTTGGCCTCTGCACTTCCTGTCCTCATTAACTGCACCCTTTGTCCCTACTTGAGAAATGAAACATAGAACAATGGTGGATGACCTATGAAGCAATGGAAAGCTTTTCTTTTTAACTCAAAAGATTCCAGCATGATGATGGAGGAATATACTGATCACAGAGGTTAGAGAGATACACAAACTTCCATAAGTTGGTAAGACTGAAAATACTTCAGTAGCATAGCTGCAGCTGTCTCTGTGGCATGGGAGATTGCCTCATCTCTCAAAAGCCTAGGGGCAAGCTCCCATAAGAAGCAGAAGATTGTATTAGGTGGTTACAAAGATGAAAATACTCCTAGCAGATGATGAGAAAATCAACCACAGCAATACTAATGTGTTTAATGATTGAAAGACACCGCCCTTGGTCCCCTTGAAGTATATACTAATATTTTTCAACATCTGCTACCCATCGTCTTGATGGTATATTAAAATTGACTGGGTTTAGCTTCTTTTTGTACTGGCTAGACCTACATCTCAAGGGCCACTGTGAACTGCTTTTTCACTACTTTCACCATAATTATTCTGGGTATCTGTAATTAAAATCATCTGAGAGAGCTACAGAACAGAGGCATCTCTGAAACACAGGCAATTAAAATAGTGATTATGTAAAATGAGTCATAGTGATGACTATAGAATTTTGGCAAACAAATCTGCACCTTAAAAAATTAGACTTTCTTCCTCTTTCTTCTTAGTAATTTTTCCATGTACCTCTAATGAGCTAATAATCAATGAAAGAAAGATCTTTCTATATTCTATTCTTGACATTCATACAAATACATCCCAAAACATTAGACTGACTTTCCCATGTCAGCCTTTGAATAATTTTACAGGGTGTTGACAGCACTCAAACTTCAAGGTTTGTTAGGAAGCAGCAAGATGCACGGGGACAGGTTTGATACCTAAAAATACAGATAGATATTAATTAGAATTTCCATATGTAACTGTGTGCTCAACTGTCACAGTGTCTCATGAATTAATTATCTGACTATCAAAGGAAATCTCAATAGTTGCTCAACCTTAAGGACTTCCCAAGGCCACCATTCCAGACATAAGTCTTGATGACAGAAGGTCTACAGTTGTCATGTTTTGTGGAAAAAAAAAGGTTTTGGACTCCAGAAATGTAACGTTCTGCTGCCAATTATATACCCAGTCTGAGATGCTGACAGTTTCCTTTTCCTTTCACATTTAGGCAACATCTCTGGTTGCAGAAAATGAAGCAAACGCCTCAAGAAAGAAATAGAAAAATGTGTTTTGAGGGAGAAAAGAAGTGAAGCTCTGAGCCAGCTATCTGATGCCTGGTCTATTGAGAAGATTTAGGCAGAATCTCCTGGGTCTGATTTATGAGGGAAGTTTCTGGGCCAGAATGAATTTCTAAAGATCACCATCTACACAAAGAATAACAAACAAAAGAAAACACAAATCATGAGTATAAAATAATGTGTTTACTTTCTTTCTCTTCTGAAACTACTTTTCAGAGTGGTGACAGTGATTCTTTATCATATAGGAGAGCCATAGCACTGGTGAAAAGAATACCTGGAGACAACAGGGAGAAAAAAATAGGCAGAGAAGTAAAACCACACAAAAATTTAGAGCTATAAAATACAGTAGAGGGAAAAACACTGGAAGGCAGAAGACTAAGGCACATAATTACTTAGTAATACTCCATGTAATGAAAACATCATGAGACTTAAAAAACAGTGGTAGGTCCATGAAGTTGGGTTTCTATTCATATTTTGAGGACAAAAAGAATTTGTCTATCAAATATTTGTGTGTGGATATGTTGTGTTGTTTGGCGAAGGGAGGTTTCCTTCCTTCTGAAGATTTTCCTCCTTCAGTCTTGCATCTAATGAAAGCTAAAGGGTTCCTGTATGTAATTATTTCATAAGGTCTGTTGAAAAGACATTAGAACTTTCACCTGCTGTAATCTTAACTCAAATACAGCTTGCAATGAGGAGGAAGAGTGCAGAGTCCTAGAGCTTTCTGGAATTAAATATTTCAATTTATACATAATAAATCACTTAAAGCTGAAAACCACATTTAAGTAACACCTCATTGAGCCTTTTCAAAAACATTTTCTCTTGGTCTACCACATGTATAAATAGAACTGAATAAAAATGATTTGTCTTGTTGATAATGAGACTAAAAGCACCAGTAGCGGGATAATAATATATGCTTTCAGAAAAATCCTGTTAATGTTCTTTAAAATACTTCCCCTTGTTCAGACAATGGAAAGCTGTGTCTTTTGTTTGTCATACTGGAGGAAGGAAATATCAAAGGTACCAATTTTCTGTATTTTTACAAGACAGATTTATTGACTAATAAGGGTAAAGGACTGTGTGTTTGAAGGATTATGGAGGAACATTTTCAGGAAAGTGCTTTCATGGTAAAAGGTGTGTGTCTTAGTCCTTGGGGAATAGTGATTTAGATATAACAGGATGAAATCCTTAATGATATAATTAAACATAGAGTGCCATAACAGATATGCCAGGGGATAGAGTCCTCTCTTTTTATTTTTCTCCTCTTTCTATTTTTTGTCCCTCCTAGAATATTCTGCTCTTAATTTTGATTCCAGAGTAGCTTTTTAGAAGTTCTGTTCACAGCCAGGCTCACCTTTCCAAAGAAGGCTGGGGCTAAGGATTTTTAAAGTGCAAAATTGCAAGTGCCAAGGAAAAGAGAACGCTAGTAAATCAGTTGCAATTGTGAGACAGACACAGAGGAGGCTGCCTCTTCCAAGAATGGAGCCAATTGTTTTGATATAAGTGTCTGCAACAGTAAAATATTCTCATTCATACCTTGTTCCCCTATAAAAGCACTTCCATTTGAAAGCAAAACCACTGACAAATTACAAAATGTTAGCGAAAAAATCATATTTTGATAGATAAAACACAGGAAGAATGTTAGAGAAGGAGCATCTCTGAAGAAAACCTTTCCTCCACTATCCTACACTGCAGACAAGTGGCATGATAGTATTTTGGTTGCTTTCTTTCACAGACATCCCAAAGTTTATTCATATGAAAATTTCCTTATAGGTTAGAACTAAACCACAACCCATGCCTCAGAGATGTCTTAATGTGAATATATTGAGAAAAAAGTCTAATTCTTCTTTCAAATTACCTTGCAGAGATTTCTGGTCTTCACAATAAAAAGTCCATCCTGTAAACCAAGAAATACCACAACAAATCTTTCATCAAGGAAATTGTACTGCATTTACCCCTAGGGTAAACTCTGAGGTGTTGTGGTAGCATAACAGGATTGAAGTGCCAAGGTATTGCTTATGTATTTCTGAGAACATGCATCTCCCACAGAACTTGCTTCAGAAATTTAAGAATAGTCATGGTTGTTTTTCCATGTCAGGGCATAAAGAGGTATTTTACTCAGCCAAGACTTTTAGGAAATGAGACTGAAAAGCAATGAGCCATACTTAAGACACAAGGCACACTGGCAATATTCATTAGAAGGACAGCAGACCTTTTCCTTGTAGATTCAAGGTACACAAGAGATCAAAACAGCAGCCTTGTCCAGCTGCTTTCCTTCTGACAGTTTTCAAGCTGCTTCATCATGCAGCAATCTAACATTAATTGTGTGTAAGTCCATGCAAGAATGCTAATTAAAACAATGTACCTATCACATACTCTTATGCCTTCCAGGAGGTGAGAACACAGCAGACAGCTGCTGTTCAAAGTCGGTGTGTGGGAGGGTAAGAGGTAATTGACCCTGCAGTTGTTAGGCTAATTCACAAAGGGAAATCTCTTGCACAACTGGTGTTTCATCTGCTCTTGCATAAAAAACAACTGTACTAGAAGCATTCTCTTTATATAAGCTACTTGTATACAATCATGAAGACTAATTACATAAATAAGGAGTTCCACAAGCACAGGAAGTAAGGAAGTCTTGTGTTCCATATATTTCTGCTGCATGCCTGACTGACATGAGAGTCTAAGAAAGCACAGGCTCCATTTGAAACTTTTCCTATAACTGGAACATGCTTAAAGACTTCCCATGTGGGAGAGGCATGAACATGAACGTATCTTTTCCTCCATTAGGCATAACACATAGGTTCTCTTGCTATAGCTGGTCATCCATTTTCACAAAACAGTTAGAAGCTTAATTATCTTTGATACTTGTACTCCCCTGCTGAATTCCTTTTATAAAGTATTGGTTTCACTGGGAGGAGAAAGGAAGTCCACAATTAGGAATATACATGGACAGACACACTGACAGCAAAAGCCTCATGTGCCATAGTCAAGTTAAAAAACCCATATGCAGATGTCACATAAGATGATTTTCTTTATATACATGAGACTGTTGATTTTACTTCAAGGGATCCAAAACAAATTATGGTTTTCTATAACAGACAAACCCACAAAATCCTACAGGAACCCATGAAAACTTAATTGTACACAGTGTACAGAAGAAACCATATAAGCCTTAATATGCTAGTTGGGTGGCTTTTAACATCCATTATTGCCTGACACAGAAAGAAATGATGTCACGCCCCTCAAAGGTTCCCTCCAAGGAGCCTGAGATGATTTCCAATTACTGCATGTGTATCTCTAAGCCACAGCACTTGAATTCAAACATGAATCTGAACTTCCTAAAGGTGCTCATTCCTGAGGTTTTAGTTTGATTTATTCCAGAGATAAAATGGCCACCTACATATATTTATCTAGATCCCAGTTTAAAATTTATGCTTAGAAGTAGGCAGAGTTTGGGGTTAAAATTACAAAAAAAAATCTTGGACAAAGTTAAAGTTTTCAAATAGTTCTTCTTTAGCTTAAGGGAAAAATTCTGAGGATTTTCTGGAATGTAGACAGGAATTGTTTAGTAAAATTAATAGAAGAGTTCAGCCTAACCCTTTAGATGAAAGTCTCAACAAATGTTTGTTAAAAAAGATGAAGTTTTTCATTTTTCTCTTAATTAGAAAACATCCAAAACCTCCTCAGAAAATTATAGGGCTACATCCCTAAGCAACTTAGCTTCTAGTCCTGCCTACTGGCATCCCCTGCCTCTACTGCATCTTGTATGTGCATTATTTATTTTTGATTTTCAAAATAGCTGCAGTAATTGGAAACTATTTTAAGCCTCCTGTAACCTTACCTATGAAGCTAGTTTGCTATATAGATACTAAGACATTAGGCAAAATAAAGCCATCTAGTTTCCCCTTATTTTGCAATTGCATTAATCACGACTTGGATGGAGCAGAGAAGGGGGTTTATACTTGTGTTCTAAAGGAAAAAATACACAAGTGGAAGAGGACACTCAGTCTTGACATGACTATATCAGCCCATAAATTAATATCAAATGTTAATGTAGCTTCAAAGTAGAAGAGAAAAATAAACAATTCAAATTATGTATATATTCAGACAGTGAAGGAGAGGATGCAGGAAAGGTCTGCTCCTAAGACAAGAAAGACTGTAGAGACCTATGCCTTTGAGAAACAGCTGTGTGGTCTGACTTTATTTCTCATTCAAAACAGAAATGGAAGTTTTCTGAGGTACATGGAGAAAAAGTCATCCAGAGAACTAAGTTTTATCACATCCCAAAATGAGCTAGCACATTATACAGTACAGAAAGACTCAATGATTTGCAATGGAATGCTCTACTCAAAGTAACTATGTGAATTGCTCTTTAACTTTCGCACAGATTTCCAACTGTCCTTTATGGCTTAATACTAAAATCTTGATGAAAAACACAACATTCACAGCTGAGAAAAACCCTTTCCAGTGAAATACCACTCTTCTCTTCTTTTTTTGAGAATATCTGTATGTGAAAAAGAGTTAGTTACTCTCTCCTGTAGTTGCTGTTATGAGACTAATCTGTTAGGAGAGTAAGGACCTGCTGAATATTACTAATCAATCTAAGCCATGAGTTTCTCTCACATCTACCTTATGCCTCAGAGCCTGTAGAGAAACACTGAAACGCATATAAAACAAAAACATTCCCTGGATGGCATGTGTGGGCCAAAAGAAATGTCTAGGCAAAACTCAATTTACATTTGGCAAAAATTAAAGACAAGACAGTTTGAAGTTGGAGTTGTTAAACCTGATTCTGGCATTGACATAAACTACATAAACTGTTAGCCTATTGATTAAAAAAATAAAAGTAAATAAACAACCAACCAAACCAAACCAAACCTCTCTGAAACTGTCTGGCCCAATTAAGAATAAGTTTTTATTCCTAGTTAGTAGCCAATTAACCGAAAAGCATTTCTGGTGACTTAAAATTCTTTAAATGATTGCCCAATTTGAGACAATAGTAATAGGAGAATAAAGAACGTGGGGTAAAGGCTTGAGTCTGTGGAATAAATCATCAATCCCATGCAGAGGTGGCAGTAGTTCTCAGATACACGTGCTCACTCTCTAGACAACTTCTCTGGGATATGGCTGATCGAGGTTCAGGGCCCCTTTCATCTCAGTTCACAGCTGGCAATGAATTTTATGTCTCTTACATTTCAGATTTATGTCCAAACCACTTATTTATAGACCTTCTTGTAAACTATTTAAATGGCTTGAAAAGAGGAAGAGGATTCTCCTAACAGTTAGATATTCAGGATAGCTGTTACTTCAAATTAAGTAGAAAGGTGTTTGGATCTTTGTTTCTAGGATCCTAGTTTAATACATATAAGTCTACTCAGACTGTTCTTTCTATGATTCTATAATGGGAAAAAAACCCAGAAAATAATTCTGCAATATTTTTATTTCTAGTTGACTCAATCTAATTTTCCAATGTTTTTTGTGGTTTCACTACCAAACTGAAACATCAGCTATCTGTAATACCTTGGTCTTTGCATGTAGTTTAATCATAAACACTGATCTTAAGAAAAAAGCTTTTCTTTTAATAGGACTGCATCTCTGTGCATGAAAGACTTTTTCTTTAGTTACTTAGCTGTCAACAGCTTACATTAATTATATGACTTCCAAGGCTGGTGCGAACAACGTTTATATGTTTTTTCTTGGCTGCAGATGTCAGGAGTTTTCTTCAATTGGTAAAATTTAGAGATTACTTTTTTAAAATAGGATTTTTTTTTCTTTTTTAAATTTTGGTACCTATAAGAGAAGGTTCATATTTTAAATACTGTTGCTTCGAACTATGGACTTAAACTTTGGAAAATGATTATAATAAGACATGGTTTGTGATGACAAGCCTATTCATTCATAGATTTTAAAAGCACATTTGCCACAAGGTGGCAAACTATGACTACAGGTTTAAATTGAAAACAAGATTATAGAGGTGTCAAGACAACTTTTATTTCCTGTACTCAAATAGAAAACAGTATCCTATCAATACCTGATGTATTGCTGCTATGAGTGGAAGAAGGAAATTTTGTTCTTTTGAAAGAAGACAACATGTGCAGAAGGAAAGAAGCATTCATCATGCTAATGCTTTTCACTTGTAAAATGTGCATTTAAACTAACCTTCAAGATGTTCATGAAAAAGTACTCTAAATTGCACAAGAAAAAAAGTATGAGTCTATGGAAACAACTGCTAAAATTGAGAATAATAATTAGCATAACCATAAGGCTTGATGGAACCAAGTTTTGCACTGAAGTAAAAGATTTTCAACCTAATAGGGTATTTTGAATGATCTTCCATGGATACTAGACTTGTATCACATACAAAAGCACAGAAAGACTCTTTATAAGAACATTTTGAAAGGAACTAAAAAGAAAAGAAAAAAGAGAAGAAAAGAGAAGAAAAGAGAAGAAAAGAGAAGAAAAGAGAAGAAAAGAGAAGAAAAGAAAAGAGAAGAAAAGAGAAGAAAAGAAAAGA
>JAAGNO010011955.1:115027-129235 GCA_033439905.1 Ceryle rudis
AAGAAAAGAAAAGAAAAGAAAAGAAAAGAAAAGAAAAGAAAAGAAAAGAAAAGAAAAGAAAAGAGAAAAGAAAGAAACCAAGCAACCTCCATAACTAGATGATGCTAAAATATACATGTTGCAAAGATAAGTGTAAGGGCACAAGTTAATTTGATTTGTGTATCTGTGTGGAAGAATTTTGTGCAGGTTCCTTTTCTGCCTTTTATTGCTTAACTTCATTTATTGTCCCAATGTTTGATCACTTTATGATTGTAACCATCTAAATTAACTCATGCAACTGCAAATAGCAATGCAAGTAAGACACTTTTCTGAACCCAAACACAAGTGTAGTTAGAAGAAAACTTTCTTGTATTTTATCAAGGCATAACTAAAATTCCTTAGGTGACCTATTGAGTGTTTAAAGAAAATAAACCAACAAAATCAGGAAGAAAATAAAATTAAAAAAAAAGTTAAAAAGTAGCAAATTTTCAGTCACTTCTGGGAGGGCAGATGATTCATAATAGGATTGTTAGGACATTAATAAGGAAAACTAGAATGTGGATGGAAAGGAAGAAATTGTCTCTTGGAGCCTAACTTTTAGGTGAGGGTCTTAGAGTACCTCTTCAGAGGCTTTGAAGGAAAAGTTTGAAATGATTATTCCTTCCCTTCCTGAGATTCTACATTTAAGTTGTTTTTTTTTTTCATATCAAATCCAGTCACATTGTATACAAATACTTTTTGAGCAATCCAAGGTGAGCACTTAAGGGAGCAAACCCTGAACTAGTAGGAGTCACATGAGGCTGCCCTCTCAATATGGAGTTAAGTGACAGACCTGCTCTAATGACTCTACAAATGATCCATGCAGAAGGAGTCTTTAGTTGTTGACAGTTAGGGGATCTTTCCTTCTCATTTTTGAGGCATTCCAGTGTTAATGGAAAAAACGGGAGAAAGAAAGTGTATCCATTCCACGGAGACTCTTCCTTTATCTTCCATGTAATAACTTCATAAAATGTACAAACCCTAGCAGAAACTAAGGAGTTAATATCTAGGATGAAATCCAGCCTTGGGTCTTTCAAACTTGCACTTAAAAGAAGACTTAAAAGTAATGAACTCAGCAGTGGATTAGTGTCATCATGCTGTTCATAAAGATACACAGTCCCCCTTGGAAAGACAGCTTTGGTTTACTATATGAATGTATTTTCATAAGGAAGACATTACCCTGTGACACAGATTTTCAGACTGAATTCCCTAAAACTCTTGCCTCTGCCTCTGGAGTTTAGTGGCTAAAAAATCCAGTGTCCTAATAGTTGACAGATACCGAGTTACTGCACTAAACAGCTGTGCAACACATCTGTAAACAAGGATGGCTGACTGCAGGAATCCTTAATTGCTGATGAGCATCTTCGTGGTGCCAGAAAACGTGGATTGTTGAGATAGGCTATAATCACAATAAAATCAATAAAGTCCGCAACTCAGGACAGGACCTCTGCTCAAGGAGATCAGTAAGGCACCAATGCAGAGCATAGCCACATGGCTGCAATGTGGTTTCATCTCTAAATATGAATTGTAGAAATCAAGTTAACAGGTAACAAATACATGTGTTAGAGGGAATGCATTGTCCTGGTAAACTGCAGATTCAAGTTTTCCAATTTTGTGTGTCATTAGACTTGCATAACCAATGAGGTGACCTGACTCTCATTTCAGGAGGTTCAGCTCATGATCCGGGTGTAGCTCACACTGAGCAGCAGCTGTTACCATTAATCTATGAGAAAGAACATAGGACGATATGTTGTGCATAATAAGAAGGTGAAAACAAAGTGAGATTTCTCTGTTAATAGTAAATTAACAATTAATTATTTAGAAATAAAAAAAAAAACAGCAGAAAAAGGTATGAAATCTGAGGAAAAATGTAGGCTCAGGTGCTGGCAAATCAGCATTATTGAGAATCAGTTTATTTCAAAGAACATCAGAATTTAACACTTCTGCACTTCAATGAAGGTAATATGGCCAGTAGACATTCATCAGGTGACTGTACTGCTGTGCATGAATATATCAGCCTCTATATTTCCACATATGTTCATCTATCCCAGGGCAAGCCATAACCTTTTCCTCACAATGTACTCGTCACAATCCATGCCTATATGCACCAGCTAATAATCGTGGTGTGCCTGTAAGTGTTGTGCCTAATCCTGCCCTCGAGTCTCCACACTTGATGAAAGAAGACAAAATGAATGTGACCCAAAAATTTGGGATCTCCAAAAGAGATTTGAGAGTTATGACATATATAAAAAATGACTCTGATCTTGATGGAGTTAAACAGACAGATGTTTTGAGCCCTTGCTGCCTGTAAAACTTTAGTATTGCTTTTCATTAGCTTTAGCTACTCTATTTTTTTGGCTGCATATATGTATTTTGATTGATATGAAGTTACATACTTTCAATTCTCTTTCTCTCTGATTACCATCAGAGAGATTTTCTTGGACAGCATGTGACGTTTGTCTTTTTGTGCAAATATGACTTATTGTTTAAACAGAACAGTGCTGATTGCATTGTTTTAATGAAATATGTTTAATTAAGAATCTTCTCCCAAACCTTCCAAACACACCACTTTCATTAGTTTACTCTGCATTTACCCAATCAATATATGAAGGCTAATATGGACTAACATCAGTGTGACTGACATTGAGGTTCAAATTGCAGTTCTTCTCTAAAATGCTTGATGTTCCACCTAGTTCTGGTTTTGTCATCTTCTAATGTTGTTGTTACCAAAACACATTAAGCTGAGGCTTCAAAATTTTTACAAGTTATTCTTTCATTTCAGATGACTTATGCCAAATAACTGTCCCAGGGCAAGTACATGTTGAAAGAAGAGAATGTGTGCTGGGAGGAAGAGCTGCCTCATGCTCAGTTTGTTATGGGCGGCAACCCATCAATCAGGAACAGCCCTTGAGAGGGCCTTCAAAGCAGATAAATGAAGTACCAGACACACCCAAGACCTGAACTTCCAGCACAGATTTTTTTTCCTACATAATATAAAATAGTGTACATATCTGAAAAAAAAATAAAATTCCTGGTTGTTAACATTCTAACAATAACACCGAGAGAAATAAGAAAAATTATTTTCATTTTGTGTTGATTTGCTGGCAACAATTTTGTATGGAGCTTTGCTAAATTCAAGTGTAAATGTCAAATGGCAGAATGAATTCATATTTTCTGGTTATAGGTGCAATTTAGCCAAGAAATATGCCTATTAGTGTATATACTGTATAATGTCTACTATAAAGAAGTCCATCTGACTCCAGCTAATGGAATCTTTTTTTTTTTCTGTTTTTTTTCTTTGCATTTCTTTGAAGTAATTTCTCCTCTATATCTATAACATGGAGGTGCTATTAATTCTCCATTCATGCTAATAATATCCTGCTTTCTTACACTGTTCTTCCTTGTTAGAACTACATAGAACAGCTTACAGAAAGTATCACTATTGATGTCTTTTATGCATGGATGAAAAACTTTGGCAATATATTTCTTAGAAAACACATCTTATGCATATGAACCCATGGTCATCTCTGCTCTTCACAATTGCTCTGCCCAATCCATTGACCAAATCCGTAGGAAAGTGTAACACCTTCTATTAAAGCTAGGTACAGGTAGGGGAAAAATAATCATAATAGTTTAGAGCCCTTCTTTAGGTTGACAGTGAGCAACCTGACTGAATAAAAATGGTGTTTGTTTAGAGAAAATTAATTTGCTTTCCATTTAGCTGAACTGACATAATAAGAATATAAGTTATTGTAAAATCCTATACCTACTGTCTCAGAAATAGTTGGAGCCTGGGATAAAGAATAAAAGAAGTTAATGCATGCATATACAACATCTAAAAGGTGTTCAGGCATTTAGACCCTAAGTGATATTTAATGTCTATGTAATACAGGTACTCAAGTCCGATTTTCAGAACTGGTTGTGATCACTTAGGTGTTTTTGTTATGTAATATATAGAAAAACTTGGAGGTATTTCCCTATGCTCAATTTGTTATTTCCTTATGTTGAATTGATTCCTTCATCTCAAACCTACTTGAAAATTCTTTCCTTTGGATGATTTTTAGGGGGTAAGTGATTAATAAATCAAGATGCTAAGCATTATCAGCTCCTACAAAGGTTAGAAGTGCCTCAGTGCTGTGCCTCCTAGACAAAAGTGTCAATTATTCCATTTCAAGGCTTCTGCTTTATTTCTGCATTTTAAACAATACTGGACTTTTATTGCTTTTGGCAAGAAGTGAGCATGCCTTTGATATAACACAGTCCCTAATTTTGCACACAAAAGCGATTTTGACATGAAAATTGTGGTATCTTTGGATCAGTCCTTAGGGAAAACAGGGGAGTATTAGGCTTTTATTTTTTGTTTTCTCTACCAATTATACATCTAAATTCTTCTATGAAGAGTGTCTTAACAGAACAGATAAGAAAGATTTATTCACTGTACCATGGTAGGAGATTATAAAATACCTTAGTAATAGAGTTTAGAACCACAGAATCATATCCTTTGTTAGCAGTGGGGAAGTAGTATATTCCCTTTCATTCATAAACTGATGATCTTCAAGAAAAAGGCTTTTTGAGCAATGTAGAAGAAAAGTGAAATCCTCTTAAAAGTTCTGTACAGCCAGTTCCTGACAAAGTTCAAACACTCATGGGTAGCAGTTTGTGAACTATGATCCAAGATTCATTGTTCTGTGGTCTGGAGCTCATGATCAGAATACTCTCTAGGAACTTTTAAATCATATTTTCAATTCAGGGAGCAGACAAGCAAATATGATGAGACAGAGGAAAAAAATTATAGCTGAGTTGACAAGCTATTGATTTAACGTTTGCTCAAATGTTGTTCTGAAGCGTGTTTTAGTCCTCTTTTAGTCTATTAGATTAGACCTTTGTTTTATTATTTATTTATTATTAATAGAGATTCTAGTAATACCACTGCTCTAGTCTTATAAATAAGATCAGGGCATATTATGCTTATTATAATATAATCGATATAAATATAGAGAATTCTTGCCTCAAAATATTTAATATATGCGATGACAGAAATATTTTCATGTAATACTGAAGAATGTGTGTTTTGATGCTCAGGCACATGACTCTAAGACAAACCATGCACAATGACCTGGGGCTAAGGATGTACTAATGATTGGGTGCTACATATAAGTAATCTTGTGAACCCAAAGGACATCATTGTGTAAAGAGAAATTGTGAAGCTCATACTATTTAATACAGTTTAGAAAATGTGTTTCTCCATGTTCCCCCAAACTAGATGAGTGGGATAAGAAAACATGGAGGAAAACTAAACTGCACAGGAAGCAGCCTTGTTTCTGAAGAAAGAAACAGGTCACCACTCAGCAGCAATGTTGGAGAACATGTTTTGTGGAATGGATTTCATGTTAATGTAGAAAGGAGACTATTACTGTGTCCTTCCTTTCATGTAGAACAGAGGCTGTCTAAAATGGTCCTAAGCAAAGCTGAGAAGGGACTATCAACTGTAGAAAGGTAGGTGAAAGATGGCTGAGAAATAGTAACATGATAAAGTGGTCTATGCAGGTTCTTCCTTCTACAAGCAATCTGAAGACATGTTCTATTAGGTCTGTGACTTGTTCAGACATGTTTGGTAGTGGAACAGTGATCAGATATTGTATCAGATCAGAATGCTGATGGAGATTGGAAATGTCTACCAACAAGGGTCAGATAAGTGTATCTAGAGGAAAAATGTAAACCTGAAACTGGGTCATCATGGAACAGCTGTCAGAAGAATGAACTCATGTTCCAGTATTATTTCTGTTTCATTTACACACATTTGAAAGGGAAATGAATACAGTTTGAAATATTATACCCAGAGTGGTTTCGGAGGGGAAGTGAGAGAAAAGGCCAGACAATATTTTCTCCTGTAGAGTAATACCAGATATATCAAGTTAAAGATATGCACAGTCATGCACCTTTATTGGTTTCTTATCTGTGAAAGCATGTGTCTTGTGACTTCTTTGCTTAATGGACTTAAACATTTGTTTTGAACTCACATAACCATTTACAGCTTTCTTATGATTTGAGCCTGCAAACATTATGTTGCCATGGATGCTAGCCTCAGATACTCTAGGAGTTTTTCAATACAATTTCAACAAAAGCATGAAAGATAAGTGTTTCTTTTATTATTTTTCTCAAAGACTCATCTGTCTGCCACAAGTACAGGCATAGTTACTCAGCTGTTTTCTCCATCAACAGGAGCAGTGCTATAATGTTGAAATGAGGTGTAAATTCCTCAGAGGTGTGGCTCAAGACTGATAGCTGTTTTTTAAAAATCCAGGGAAGTAATGGGAAAAAACCTAAGCATCCTAAGCCCTTGTTTGAAGGATTTCATGTATTAGTAAAACAGAAACAACAACAAAAAAATGGAAAGAGAAGCATCAAAGCACACAGCTCTGTGTAAACATCTTATAAGGCACTAGACTAAGATGCAGAAAAGATATGCAAAGCCACAAAGGACTTTTCAAAATCATTGTCTATATTTCAAATATAGAAGAAGGTGAAGGGCCATATCCAAATTCCATTGAGACCCATGGAAAGTCTTGTGTTTACTTTGATGAGGCTGAATCTAGCCTTAAAAACCAATCTGGTTTATTCATATTACATGACAAATATTGCTTAAGAGAAAGGAAAAGTACACATAGACTGAGATGTGTAGGCTATATTTGCCAGCAGACATGAAATACATTGCTGCTGATGGTCCTGGGCAGATGGCTGGTTTGGATGTCTGAAAGTTTATTATATTTCCACAAGCCCACAAAAATTCAAAAGATATCTGAGGTAACAGTCTTGAAACAGTACAGACTCTATACTCCTGGATCATTGTGGTTCTAGGCACTAAAGGATTTGTATTTTATAAGATTCGGGAAAATAAAGATTTGTTCCTCCAGAGAACATCTGAAGCAAGGTTGATCTGGGATCTTTTTAACCTGCTGCTTTTGCCCCAGAGGTACTCTGATCTAAACCCTGTCCTCTAGCTCAGGGCCTAGCTAAGAAACATAGTTAGACTTCTGGAGAGCAGCTATGGCTTCTCTGTCTACTTTGACTATGCAAGTGTCCCAAAAACTTATAACTGGGTTCAGGAGGCTTCATCTGCCTGTTGTTGCTGATGTTTGTCCCTCCCATCTGATATGACCTGCCTCATCCTCTGCCAGAAAGCCTGCTTTCCCTTGCATCCAGGTTTCTTGCTCAACTTCACCCACTTCTGCACAACCTTTCCCATGAGCAAAACAATCTAACTTAATGTTTATTCCATTGAGCAGTAAAATCAAATGTTTTCAAATTTGCCTTTGACTGGAGCCACAGTAATTAAAGATTGATTTAAAAAAAATAAAAAAATATAAACAACAAAATCAACCTTGGCTTATCTGCCCAGTATAAGAGTAATAGTAATTCGATGTTTTCTAAATCCAGTGCCTTTCCTATTATTTCGCTAAGCGTGAAAAATGCTTGACGTTCTTTCACAGTTGAAAGACATAATGAAAAATGCAATGTCCTCTTTATTCAGGATTATATCTTCCCTAGATAGTCTCCAGTTGAGGGAAAAGGGATGTTTGTGTTTTCTAACATGAGCTTTTGGATAAGTAAAAGGACTGTGACTATGGTTAGGACTAACTTACAGGAAAGCAGATAGTTTGGAAAACAGATAATCTGGAAGAAGAGTCCCAAGTTAATAGGCGAGAGGAGATCTTGCAGTAGAAGGGAAAAAAATCTAATGAACAACAAATAGAGAAATAGTTGAAATCTATGTTAAGAACTGACAAGAGGGGTGGGGTTAGGTGAACTGGTGGGAGTATCAGCCAAAGAGAAAACTTTGAAGTTACCTTCAAAAGCTGTTTCCAATATTTCCTTTTTCTTATTATCAGGAAGTCTTGGTGGAAAAGAAACATGAACTTTTTAATTGGGAGAGAGTAAAATAGATAGCCTCATATCATTTATACAAAGGATGACTGCAGTATAATACTGCTACAGTCAACAGTAAGGCAAATATCTTTAAGTCAGATAAATCATGAAATGTTTATCTAACTTTCAAGACCCCCACAACTATCATATTTTGTTTTTTGTGATTTCTCTCTTACCATTCCTTTTCATTAGATGTCCTGTTGATGTTTCGGAGTTGACTTTAATGTTCCCCCAAAGGAAATAGCTAAAAGATCCAATATGATTTCTACTTTAGAAGCCAAGAATGTTTTAGCTCTTTCAACATTTTTTGCATGGAAGTAGGAACAAATGACATGTGGCGACTGCTTCATATCACTGTTAACAATTTGACATTACTTTCCTGACATACTTTATTTATATAAGAATCACGTTTTAAATAAAGCTATATCTCTTATAAAGGGCATTTATGTGTGATACTACTTGCCAACAGCTGTAGATTGTGAAGCTTGGAACATATTTAGATCATGCTACTAGAGCCATAGGTATTATTTGGTTTCTCTAAGCTTGCTCTGCATGTGATTGGCAAAGTTCTAGTCTGTTTTCAAAAGCAGGAGCCTAATAAAAAATGTTAAGGACATGGTATTAACTTCACTTCTTTGTGATGTTCTAGGGGCAGTTATACAGACAGGCATTAAGAAATAATAGAATAGATATAAAAGAGATTGTTGGTGACAAAATAGGTACGAAGTTTGCTTTCCTGATCAATCCCTCAGCCAGCAGTAATATACCCAGGGGACAGGTTCATTACATGTGAATTTGATCAAGCTGCTGTTAAAGTTGGATTCTGGACAATCTGAACTGCTTGTTGAGTGAACTGTTCCACATCAAAGAGAAGCCTGCACACTATGCTATTTTCTCAGCTCTACCCAATCTCTTTGTTCTGAGATATAGCCTTGTTTACATGCACTCAAAACCAAATGAGAAAATAAAACTGCCAGCAAGAAAACAGAGATGTTTTCCCCAGTTAAAATGTATAAAAATGGCTGGTTTATTTATTTTCTGAAATCTTCCATCCATATTTTAAATTTTGAAGGGCTAAATCCTTCTTTATTGCTATTATTATTATTATTATTATTTTCCTCTCATTTTGCCAGTAGAATATAGTTGACTACTTGGACCTGAATGATGACTGTTCCAAGACAGCCTAGATCACTGTGATGGTACTATTTTTTACTAATTACTAATCTACTGATGTTAACAAATGTAATGGACAGAACACTGCATGTTGAAAAATGTCTTCAAGAAACAAGGCAAACAGAACTTAAACAGAAGGTGATTTTGAAATCTCACTAGGTAATGGGACATATAAACATCTTTTGAAATTCAGTGAGTTCCCAAGTGGTCAGACCAAGTCTGCATGTGACTAAAGCATGAAAAAAAAAAAAAAAAAAAAAGTCAAATTTCTAAGTTGTCTTTTCTATCTTTTAAATGAGAATTTTTTATTTTTTTTTTTTCTGTTGACAGCATCTAACTGGACCAAAATTGCTTAGCTAAAAAGAATGCAATAATACCCTTTGATAACTTGAAATTCTCTTTGTTTGCAAACAGGAAAATTATTAAAATTCCACTGTTCTAGAGTACTTATTAGATTTCAAAGTTTGGAGACCAATGGTTAAGTTAATAATCCTAGTTAATTAATGAATTCTTGTACTTATCTCATGATGATGACTAAGCCCTATTTCATGTAGATTTCCAGGAAAAGTTGGCATAGGGCTGCTCTGCCTCATCATTTGCATCTTTGAAACATCTATGTCTGAATTACTTTATGCTTTAAGACTCGGGAAATAAGCACAGCAAGGTGAAGTAATTACTGTCAAAGCCCAAAAATTAGATAGAAAAAGAAATAAAGGAAATAGCCTTGTTTAAGCTGAAGGCTTTTAATATAGTTGAGCTTTCATATATTCACAAAATACATTACTATCTTGCAAAATATTGGGCTGTTAATGGCAAGCCACAGGCTTAGCCCTTCATTTGGAAGTGCTGAACATCAAATACTTCATTGACTCAATCCAATGACTGGATTTATATCTCAGGTGAAATTGACTTCTTAAGTCTCCTAAGGCAAAAATCATTGCACCCAGTTTCACTGATTAGACATAGGAGCCAGTGCATTGTGTAGGTTTTTTCAATACATTAAAGAGAGAAACGCCTGGAGGGATGATGCAGATCTTGAGTGAACTGTCTCAAGGCTCAGATCCAGTCTTAGAATTCAGATTAGCAACTGTTTTTCATAATCACTCCTATGATTGTATGAAGGAGTGAAAACATGCAGTGAAACTGTTGGTAAAGAAGTGGAAAGAGAATTTAAACATAAAATCCAACCTTCAGACATTCACCTAATGTTGTCTAAAGAGCTTAGATTGAAATTATATATTCCTGTAACTACCTAAAACTGTAGAGGAGACTTTTGCTATATTTAGTAATATGTAAGGTTTCAGTTTTTATGCTTACACCCTGGAGTTTTGCTAAATAGTAATTGTCCATCAGTAGACACTTTTAAGATTCACCTGGACAGGGTGATGGGTCATCTAATCTAGATTGTGGTTTTCCCAAGAAAGGTTGGACCAAATAATCCTTAAAGGCCCTTCCAACCTAGTATTCTAAGTTTCTATGATAAATATATGTAGTAGGATGTCGAGTATCCATGTATTCAATCACCACATGAAATTATCATTAATTGTCACGGCTTATTTATTGTTTGTGATCCATACCACTATTATTCCTACAAAGCAGGCAAAACTATTATTCCTACGAGGCAAGCAAAGTAGTGTTACTTACCCTATGATACAGACCAGGCAGATGTATGGTCCCCAGGTGCAGGGGATCTGGTTGGCACACATGCATTAGCGGGCAACCCCGTGGAGACAACATGATCTCAATGGCAGGATATGTGCAGCTCAGCTCATCCATTCCTGAGTCCAGGTTTTATAGAGCCTCTGAGTCCTGGCACGTATGGCCAGTATGTGCCAGGAGGCAGCGGCTCAAGGCGGCAACCCCTCCCAGCAGTTTTGGTCTCTGGTCTTTCTGCAGCTGCACACCCCCCCAGTATGGGGGTCGTGCGCCCCCCTACCCCACTAGGCCTTCCTCATCTTCAGCTGCCTCATCCTTGGTTATGAACTCTACTGTCCTGTTTGAGGACAGTGCGGGCTTGCCAGCTCTCCTCTGATAAGAAGAGCTAGTCCCTTGGAACAAAACCTCCCTTGGCAGCTCTTGCAGCTCTCCTCTGATAAGAAGAACAGAAACTTTCCTTGGCAGCTCTGTACCCATCCTGTTAGCTCCCACATCAGACTCACAGCTCTCCTCTGACAAGAAGAACAGAAACTTCCCTTGGCAGCTCTATACCCATCCCGTGAGTTCCCATAGCTGGCCTGCATGAATCACCTTATTGGCGACCATCGATCAAAGTATTATCAAACCACCCTTACGATATAAGAAATGCAGAATGATTAATATAGGCTACAAGAATATGTGACTGAATAGGTTCAGCAATGCCCATGATAAAGTTTAATGACTTTTCTGTAACACTTGCCCCATGACTCAAGCATTGCAGGCTGTGTCACTGTACCTCCCACTTTCTTGAGGGATGGGTGATGCATCTAAACAGGAGCTCATTTCACTGTTGTTCCAGCCAGCAGGAGTGGACTCACATGTTACAGAGCTGTCAGTCACCACTCTCCTACAAGCCCAAGTGGAAAGTGTGAATTTTTGAAATTACCATTTTCAAAAAGTTACTTAATTTGGAAAAACCACCTTAGAAAATAACGACAGAAAACATGCCAACAGAAGGCTGAGTATGACACCCAAAATTTAAAAACCACGTGTTCTGAAATGCATACATACAAGGAAAGTAATGACAAAGTTTTTTAGGAAGATTCTCATTTTGTGGAGAGGCCTTCCTCAATCTACAATTAATCACCATGAAGACTTTCAACAGATCATTTTTTGGGAATAAATGGAAAATGAGCTGCAGTTGAATTACCTGAATATGCCCCAAACAGAGGGACGCAGATTTGACCAGGGTTTGTTAATATATCCCATCCGCAGTGAGGGATTGGAAGGCTGTTTCCTCCAAATGACAAAACTGCTACCTGAATCCCAAACATGACATGTTGCATCTAGGTACTTCCATTTCTACAGGTTAAGTCTTTAGCCTCTCTAAATATTTTTACTAGAGCACATGTCCTCAGTACCTGAACTATGAGGCTTTTTGATTCTCAACAAAGTCCCATGAGGATTCACAAGAGAGGCAGGAGAACAGATACCTTTTTTTTCTGGCTGCAGTGAAGCTTCAGAGCACACTTAGGCTTTTTTTTTTTTTTTCTCTCCTGTCTCCCTGCAGGATGACCAGGGTAAGGAAAAGGAGCTCTGCTTTTCCTCAGGAGCCTTATAATTGAAGCACAGCTCTGGGAGACAGGAGACCTGACTTCAAAGCCCTTCACTGCCCCATATTTACCACATTCCAGGAAACTGCCAGAGTTTCTGAGCTGGAAGCCCTCTAAATCCTTCCTGTGCCATCTTTCACACTTTGTATAAAATGATTAAATATGCATTGGAACAGGGCCTGGAGTCAGTTTTGGGTTTGTTTAACCTGAGTGTTGTAGAGTTCTGGACAAGTTCCTCTCCAACTATCTCTTTTGCTCACTCTTTCTTTGTACTAAATAAGGCTGTGTAAAGGGGATGATCTTTCAGAGGAGAAGCTGTAAGACATCATTAGCAAAATACTTTGTATCTCCTAGCTGGGATCCCATTAGACATGTGGACTCAAGTCCCTGAAAGGAATTATAGCATCTGAGGAATCAATTGTTTCTGTGTTAAACAACAACAAACAGTTTTCTGATACAATGAAATCTCTATTATTAATGAGAGGCTACAATGCATAGATGATAGAAAACCTGGATAATATAATTTTTAAGAAGACATCAGGCATGAAACCTGAGGAGGATATAACTGCACTGTGAGAAATCCAGTGCAGATATCCACATGTTTTGAGAAGACTCACTGGAATAAAGCTGGGCTTATTTATATTCATCTTAGTTCTGGCCATGCCAAAGGGATGACTCCATTCAGAGCCATGAAGTCTTTTTCACTGGTCCTTAATGTGTTTCAGGAGAGCTAAGATTCCTCCACATATGACCAGGTCATGCCTTATAGGTTTTTTTAATTCAGGTTCAGTGTAAATTATTCACTTCTATAACAAGTGTGGGGTCAGAAGTTTCCAGAGCAGAATAGCTACCATGGAGAAGTTGTTCATGAAATTATAAAGCTTATTTGATCTAAACTCACTTTATATTGGAACAGCTTCAGTCTCTACATCCAGGATATGGTTAATCCACCATTTGGACAAGCAGACTACAAGTGAAAGAAAGCTGGGAACTAACGCATAGGGTGAACACATGCAATAGTACAATTGGAAGAGGTTGTTATGTATGCAGAATGGTGAAGGGGATAGCGGTGTTCACCTTCCATAGTCTGGGGTCTCATGAAGATAAAATTCTATTTGTAGCTTTTAACACTACTTATTTAAGATGTAATCTGTCCTGTTCAAAAGACTAAGATATTGAAAAATGAGCAGATCTCATTTCACTAAAGACAAAGGAGCTGTTTTAGCTACCTCTTTAACTTGGGAGCCAATTTGAATCAAAGAAAAAGTTCTAAATTCTGCCCTTATCACAGCTCTGTCTGTTGATTTGTGCTGTCATGCATTGCATGTAAAGGTTTTATTTGGTGCAACCAAATCAAGTCTTTTCTCCAATTTTTTTTTCATTATTAAATTTTTTTTTCCAATGTAAGTAAAATAACTGTTAAGATAATGATGTTGTTGTATAGCAGCAATTTTGCAGTAATGCACAAATTTAAACACTCTAACTCATGCTCACTAATTTCCAACTCAGAACGTGTGTGGCAGAATTCCCAAGTGCAAAGTTCATTTGTGGTTTCTTTAATAAAAATATGAATTGCTGTTTATGAAGAGAAATTTCAGGGAACTGCTAGGCTGTAAGGTTGTAAGAACCCAAATTCTTTTAAAATGCAGTCAAGGTTGGGTGCCTAAATTCCTCAATGTCTCTTAATCTAAGAGATTTAGGTGCCCATATCCCACTAATTCATTCTCCCCCCCCCCCCCCCCCCCCCCCGGCGCCACCACCCCCCCCCCCCCCCCTGTCCTTCGGGTGTCTTTTCTCGCTTGCCGACACCCCTATCACCCCCCAAACGCGATGTTATTTGCGT
>JAAGNO010011955.1:132842-156673 GCA_033439905.1 Ceryle rudis
AAGCAAAATAAATCTACTATTTTCCAGAGATTTCCTCACCTTGATTTTTTTAAAGCTCTGGAGCATTATCCTGATCTAGATACTCAAGAAACTTTCCCAAACTGCCTTCTGTCTGTAAGTAATCTTGAACTGGAAAGTGTAACTTACACTATTTTTACACTGGTTTAAACAGTTAATTTTTTTAAATGAAATTTACAATTAACTTTGCCAATTCATACCCCAACACAAGAGGTCTAAGACATGTATTACATGTGTGTTGAGTTATAAAATCATCATAGTTTTTTTAAGATCAGTAAAAAATAAACCCAGGTGCTCTGAAAAATATTTTAATATACCAACTGGTTCTCAGCTGTAGGTCAGATACAATCCCCAGTGTACCTCACCACTCATCATTTTTTCACCCAGATTGTCTGAGGCATGCATTGAAATGCGCTCACCCACCCTGTATTTGTGCTTGGTTTTGCTTCAACCTACGTGCAGGACCTTGCATTTGGTCTTGTTGAAATTCTCGATGTTTGCATAGGCCCACCTCTCAAGCCTGTCAAGATCCCTCTGGATGGCATAGTTTCCCTCCAATCTGCATCACGCAGCTTGGTGTCATTGACAAACTTGTTAAGAGTGCACTCCATCCCACTGTTTATGTTGCCAACAAAGATGTTAAAAAAGCACTGGTCCCAATACTGACTCCTGAGAAAAGTCACTCATCACTGGTCTTCACTTGGACATTGAGCCATGGACCACAATTCTTTGAGTGTAACCATCCAGCCACTTCCTTATCCACTGAATGATCCTTCCATCAAATCTATGTCTCTCAAGTTTAGAGAGAAGGATGTCATGTGAGACAGTATCGAATACTTTGCACAAGTCCAGGTAGATGACATTAGTTGCTCTTCCTTTATCCACTAATACTGTAACACTGTTGTAGAGGACCACTAAAATTTCATTCACAATTTGCCCTTATGGAGACATCTTGGCTGTCACCAATCACCTCATTAAGAAGGCGTAGTACAAAAGGTCTCAGAATCTCCTGTGCTTCATTTTTTTTGTGTTTCTTTAATTTTATCTCCATTCCTCATACCGAGGTTTTGCATCATTCCCTGATGGCTTTTTTTTTTATTTTTGCAGTGTAGAACAAGCTCCAGGCTCTGGATTTTACATTCATATTTAACATCAGGACAGTCAAAAATTGAGCACATTTATGTACTAGCAGGTACCCAATTTAAATTTGCCCCATATTCTCCAAAAGAGAAGAAAATCAGTCTGATATATCCAATGACTTCTCAGAGTAAGATTTTTCTTTACCATTTACTGCTTTGGTGTTTTATTCAAAAACTTTTTAAACACATTCTGAACTTGGATTATTTTATTTCCTGATATTGTGAAAATTAAGGTTTGCAAATACTTGAAGCCTTCATGTTTCTCAAATGACATCAGTCTTTCTTTAAAAAGAAACAGGACTGCAAATGATCTCATGTATAAAATTAAAACAATGATTAAACTTTTCAAGTCAGCTTCATTCATTCAAAAAATATTTGCACAGTCCCTATTCAAAAGTTTGGTTTGTTATTTTTTAAGTTATCTAAAAATCATGTTTGATTCTTGGTATTCTTTTTTATGTGACAGTTGCAATTCTAGCCTCACCTGCTAGCACAAGATTTTTCTTCATATTTCCTCTGACCTTTCCATGAAAAAAGCTAAATACTTGTCTGTCTTTATTCATTGAAAGAACTTCTGTTAGTTAACATTGCAGAGGAAGGAAGTATTATCTTGTAATTGTGGACTGGATCCAAATCTAGCTAAGAAGAAGAGTAGAGTTAGTTCAGGAATTTTTTGGTGGAACCTTTTCATCAGGAAATTCCAATTCATTAACAGTTTTCAGAGGAGCATGTGGGTTTTCATAAAACCTTCATTAGGCAAAACTTCTCATATGCAGTGAAGAATTTTTGGTCAAAACCAAAACCAGACATGCTTGAATCCAAGTTACCAAGATGCCAGTGTCTAGAACAAACACTCATTGTTGGCAAGAACCAGATTCAAATTCCTCCTTTGCAGCAGGCAGGTCAACCACCCATTTGAGCTCAAATTTATCTCATCCTTTCAGGAAAACACACAGGTTTGCAACTATTTACTATTCCTTACTTTCTTTCCAGTGTGAAGTTGATTATGTCCAACATTTCTGATTTCATGTAAGAAAGAATCGCACTTTCATGTTACTCCAGAAGAGAAGGTTCTCCTTAGTGTCTGGCTCACATTCTAGTTTCAATACTTATGGGCAAATCCATGATCTACCAGATCCAGATCTAGATTCTGTCTCAACCCAGAGCTGCTACTGTGGTTTTGTGTACTTCTATTTGAATATACATTTCATTTCCTCATATAAAATCACATTCCGTACAAAATCACATTGAAAGGAAAGAGCCTTCTGTAAAAGATTCCACCTGGTGCATTATATTCTCTTCATTATCTTTATCATCATCTTCATTATCTTCTCATATCCATGAATAACGTCATTTTTGCAGAGGGGTTTGAAGGACAAGACTTTTAGATAAACACCAAACTGAAGTTCACTGAGAGTAATTCGGCAATGGGAGGTTAACAATTCTTAGGAAGGGAATGCAAGAGAAACATCAAATGTGGGAGGAAAAGAGTGAAGAAAAGGAATGTATTGATCAGACCACACTGGCAAAAGGGTTAACTGGGGCACTTATGCAGTACAGGAAACAAATCTGAATATGATGCAATGTGTTAGAACAGGAAGGAATTTTTATTGATATAAAAGTAGATTATTTTCTTATTATTTTCCTGATAAAAGTTTCAATTTCTAAAAATTTTCACTAAACAAGTCAATTTCTTGGAAAAATTTCATGGCACCCTTCCTCTCCACTTCCCTCAACACTCATACAAGAGTCTCCTCTCTGTAAACTTTTATGCTTAGAAGACATGTCTAAATGTGCTCTCTACCATCTCAGAAGTCTGCCTGTCAGAGGTTCCATTTTGCAGCTGACATCTGCTAGAAGCTTCAAGTGTATCCTAAGACTGCTTTTACGGAAGTGCAAATGAGGGGGATTTGCTCACAAAAGCCAGAAGCAAACCTTAGCATAACTTAGTGCTTATTGGGAACACTGGGGCTTTGTTCAGAAGTAAAGCCTTACCTCTTTAAAATGTGGCTGTTGTCTTTTCCCTTTCTTACCAATATCTCTTTTGAAGTTCCTTCAAAGTGGCACAGAGACAGGAATAGTTCTGTATTGTATTTGATTCAAAGATTCTCATTACACTTATGAAGTTACAATGTTAAGTCTACAACATAATGGCAAGATGCCTTGTAATTCTGCCTTACAATTAAGCTCTCACTCAACAGATTGTCCCAGCCCCCAGGGGCTGTGCTCAGGAAAACCTTAACAATCAAGAAAATGAAGCAGGTCTGTGTGCAGCTTTAAAGTGGAGTGACGGAACTTAACATAAAGCCAAGGTAAAGCAAAGTAGATGAAAGACTGGCAGATAAATGAAGGGCTGAACCACTGGTTTTTTGAAGCCTTAGGGCTTTCTTACTTTCAATCTCTACTGATCAGTGTTTTTCTGGCTCCTGTCTTTTCTGCGGTCTATTAGGCAGGATACAGTCTCAGATGAACCGAGCCTGCATCCAGTGTTTAGGCCAGGTTTAGATTCAGTGGATTTAAACCAAGTTGCACCCGTCCAGTACAATGGCCCTACTAACCTTTCAGGCAACAAATCCAAAATTTAGACAAAGTGTTGTCTTAAACTTGCCAGTTCTCTCTATATGGAGGTTAAAATACAGTTTTCCTATTCATTTACTCAGCTTGAATTCCCTTAAGATGAAGGGATGGATGTTTTGATTATTACAACATCCTTTCCTTTGGCCTCTAGATATGCAACTTGCTGTGCTCAGACCCTTTCAGTGCACTACGCATCATTCCTGTACTTTTACCATGTACATTTCCCTTTCACCCTGTTGCTGGCTCTTCCTTCTCTACCAAGTCTAACAGTGGCTGCTTGTCTTCAATTTTAAGGTCTTTTCAAGGTCTTCTTTCTTTCATCACATAACTGTTAAATCTGTGCCTATCCAGTGCTTTATTTTTCACTACTTGCTGTCTTTCAGACCAGGACCTTTTTGTTTCTTCTCATTTATTTTCACAATGCTCTATGATGTTAGAACAGATTTTGATACTGAAAAGCTGTCTAAATCCTTTACCTGTCACAAAACTGAAAATACAGCTATTGTGACACCACAATGCAGTCAGCTTTTACCTCATAACAGGTTCAATCATGTGATACACAAAGGGTTTGTAATAGCCACAAATGAAGTAAAACTGTTGGTGGGCATACTAGGTGATTAAAATGTGTTTTTTCTTTCATGTAACTGGCTTTACATTCCTCACCAGTAGGAGAAGCCAGCATTTTGTTCCAGTGTTACAGAATGTTTTGGTGTGACACTATGTTAAAGAGCAGCTAGGAATAGACTTACAGACAAATTCATATGTCCTGCATCACTTTCTTTATCCACAGCTCAAAGTGGACTGTGAAAAAGGAAAACAGAGCAGGCTGGTGACTGAGTGGATGGTTCACATGGCCCAGACAGATCCTGCAGGTCTTAGGGTCACGGATTGTCTCTTTTTTCTTTTGCATGTAGAGCACTAAATGCAGTGGAGCTGTAGTTTGACAGCAATGGAATATCATAAAAATAAAAATCATCATACTATGAAATCTTTGTATATCACAAATACTTTCCTAATATATTGCCTTTCAAAGAGTTTGTGCCAGTGCTCTCCAGAAGCAGCAGAAATACTAACGTGTACCTTTGCAGGTGTAATTGCTTACTGAAGGTGCACAAAGCTATGTATAAAGTTATTTGGTCATATAAGACCAGCTACTCTAATTTTTCCAAATATCTTGAAAAATCTCTCTTTTAAGAACTACTTACTTTCATGTTATCCAATTTCATCAACTTAAAATTTAGATATTCTGTTTGTGTTATTCATTTGCACTTCCATCACAAACAATGGAGGGGGTACTCATCTCTAAACAGCAATTGTTCATATTTGAACGTTAGTGGGATAAATACCTTTAAATACATCAATACCTGCCTACTAACTTTTAAGCAATTAAGTTAAACAAGTTACTTAGATATAGTATAGTGAAACAGTGTTCTTACATTGTTTTACCAACAGAATAAATCCTTTTTGTGCAGTTTGGCAGCATGAACAAAGGATTACACTCAGGTATGAGGCTGTGATTCTTCTACCTATGTACAACATTCATAGAATTATGGCTCACTTCAGTGAAACCAGAACTGAAATCAGCACAAGAATTATAGTTATGGTATATCACATTACATCTCTCCAAGTGATTCTTAGAACAGAGCTGAAATTAAAAAAAGTATCTTCATAAAAAGCAGTTCAATATATAGGAGGATCCTAAGAACCTATGTTAAAAGAAGTTGGAGCTATCTAAATTCTGTTACCAGAGCAAGTTTAAGCTTTCTCATTTTTGTAATAAAGGTATCAGTTTTTTACCTGCCTTTTATTTTACACTATGATCAGAGTTATGTAAAAAACATCACCCTCAATAAAAAAAAAAAAAAATTAGTACCTGTGGGCTTAATACTTTTACATTGTTGTTCAAGTGTAACATACAATATATAAATGTCTGCAAGGAGTACAGAAAAGTTGTTATAGTAGATCTGGCTAGACTGCTTAAACTAAAGAATTATGCCAAATCCAACAGCAATATATAAACCCACCAAGGAAGAACCATTACAGTAAGAGAAATCATAGGTACTTGGAATACCAAGTTGATATGTAAAGAACACATGAAGGTGAAATAATGCAATTTGCACTTATAATTAAAAACACTGATACAGTCACCCTACCTATATTTTGGGTAACATGAGATGAGTCTTCTGGCTAAATCATGACACTTTAGTCATTAGTCCATTATAACACATACAGATTTTGCTATAGTGGTGCCCTAGGGTTGGTTTAGTAGTGCTTACTACACAGTTCTTATACCTGGCATAGGTAACAGGGGGCCTTTCCAAAAGATAATGTGTCAAAACAAATCTACCATTTAAATTATCTGAAAGGGAAATGTACAGTCAGTAGCACTTGGCCTTCCATATGCTAAACCCTTGATATAATCCCAAACACAATAAAACTGTCAGAATACTTCTTCTACCCACTTCTGATAGGACATACATTAATTAAAACAAGCAATGTGTAATAGGATGCAGAACGTGCTCGAGTGTGCTCATGTATTGAATTTCAGAGATGAGAATTCCTCCAGATTTCTTCTTTGTAGTCAGAAGTTGGATTTCAAATCTTAGATTATAATGGGGACATGTAGACTGGTGGCTTTTCTCTGCAGTTCATAAAAGACTACTATACAACAAAACCTGGTTCAGGTCCTCATTTCAATTTAATTTTTTTCCAAAACTCAGACCGTCAATCGCCCATTTGTCTCTTACTGGAGCTATGCCACTGAGTCTTCTCTGCTCTTCAGAAACACCTCCTCTATGAACCATTTGATTAATAGTCATAAACTTTCAATTCTAGTAGAAAAGACAACTTGCATCATATAGCTACTCCTCCCCAGCTAAATTTTTTTGATCTTTGTAGGAATTAGAGAGGACTATATAAATAAAATATTGGTTCCAGATAATATATAATACATTTTCCATCATCTAAGGAGAAGGGAGAATAAGTCTTCAGCTTAAAAAACTAAAACCTTGCCATTTACTCTCTTTCCTACTTTCTGTGAAGGAAGCTATTCCTTAGCTCATCCACACTGTTATGAGTATTTCTCCTACAGATGTAGATTTTTTTTTCATTTGATTACACAAACCAGGAAGGATGTAGGTTCAATTGCTTATTTCCTGAAGATACTTTATCCAATACATATGGGTTAGAGAAGTTAAAAAAGGGTAAAATTAAAAAAGTTGTTTGTTTCCTTTTCTTTTGTTTTTATATCTCCCTCGGTGAAAGTGACAGACAAATTTAAGTTCATAGTTTCTCTTTACAATATATACTGATTCACAGTGCTTAATATATTTAATTGGGTTTTTTTTCATGATACATTCAAGCTGTTCACTATCCGAATTTCATCAGAAACCCCCCCCAGGTATCTAATAGTTGAAGAACTTTCTTTTTTTCATCTGTAAGCCTATACAGAATATCCTTGAGGCTGGAACTGTTAAATGAACTGATATTTAGTTCCATAATTAAAGTGGTTCCATTTATTCTGTTGGTAAAATGCATAATTTTTGAGAATATGAGCCCTAATGTTTCAACATACAATAAACTCAATGGTCAAGCAGATAATTGTCTTAAATTTAGTGAAGTTTATCCACTATCAGAGGTGTCCCAAGGAACAGGATTCTATTAAATCCTGAAAAAAAAACCTCCTCAGGAGTTAATGACCTTAACACAGCAAAAAGACATTTCAGATTTTATTTTTCTTTTTCTCAAAATAAATGTATCTGCAGACTTGGCAGTCTAAATGCACACAAACTATTCCCACAATAGGAAAAAAAAGACTTTAATCCCCCCTCTCATAAAAGTCTAAACTAGGTCATCTTTTTTGTGTTTATATTTGCAAACATATTTTAAACCAAAGACAAAATGATTCTAGCTGAGTTTAAAGCTACCACGGAAGCAATTCCTCCACACCTTCACATCTCTTCTTACGTTGCCACCCAGGGTAGGATAACTTACATATTTTGATTTTTTCCTGATTCTTAAAAAAGCATTGCTGAGTGTCACATTTAACTGAAGTTTAGGATGGCTGCTATTTTTGATGTTTCTGTTTCTGATCTTGAGATTTTTTTTGTCTTTCCTGGGCTTGAGCTTGTATGAAAAAGGCAACAGTAGAGGTATATAAAGTGAGAAAAACATATTCTGCCCTCTAATATGTTTTGGGTGGTTTTTCGTTTGTTTGTTGGTGGTTTTTTTTTTGTTTTGTTTTGTTTTTTTTTTTCTTTTTCTTTTCTCTTTTACCATGGTATCCTCCCTGTTTCTCTTCCTCTTTGGTGTTACAGTAAGGCTAGATCCAAAAAGAGCTTAGATTTACTCTCAGAATGCAATCCAGATTGCTGTGCTAGGTGCCAAGCTTTTCTTTGCAACAGTAAGAAAAAACCAAAAAGATTATGATAAGCTTCAGAAAAGTAACCCAGCCAGTGCTCTAAGCAAACCTAGTTGATTGGGAGATCTAGGCAACAGGAAACATATTAGAAATATAAGCAGTATGTTGTCTGAAATTTTACCTCTCTCTGGAGCTTAAGTGCATTACTCTCAACTTTTGTGGTTGCATATTTAGTAGTAAGCAAAATAAGCCACAAACCATTCTGTGATCCTAGGATTAACTGGCATGTGACATTTCAGCTAAACCCTCTTCCCCACCACAACAGGGTAGCCACAACAATATGGTCTATTTGCCTATGCTAGCTCATGAACCATATCTGGCTATTGTTTACAAGAGTGTTACTTGGCCTGGTCCAACAGTTCAACTGCTCCTGACAGTGATTTGCCCGTGTAAATTATCGTATGACAGTTCTTGGGTGCATGCCTTCAATTTGTCACATTGACTAGTGTAGACATAAATTGGAAGGATATCTCCACTGCCTCAAAATAAAGGAGGCATAAGTTGTGTGTTTTGTCTCTCAAATAATTTAACCATTGTACTACTTTTTAAGGGGAGGTAGACCTCAGCTTGTCTCATATCCACTTATTTAGAGCTTCAGGTCTCTGAAATGTGATTATTAAATTTTGTGCTGCCTAGTTCCTGTGTCGTTCACACGTGATAAGTCATGTGAACTGATGTTCTATACTTTTCTGTGATGACACCTTTGCAAATACCAGCTTCTATGAGCCTAATTTTTCCCAGTATGTACTGCAGTATTCTTATCATCAGAGACTCAAATAGTTGGTTATCTCTCTTCTCTTCTGTCCCAACTTTGTCTGAGACAGATCCATATTAGTTTCTTATGTCTTTAGCTCTCTGATTGATTTAGGAAATTTCTATCACAGAGTTACTTGCTCCCTGTTGTCCTTCTGACTGTATTATTGTTTTGACACTGAAATCCAAAGAGGGAGATTAAACAAACATTAATTATTGTTACCATTCCCAAAGTACCAATATGGAATATTTAGCATTTATATATAACATTTGATTTAAGTAGGCAAAAGGTAAGGAATTGCAGGATGATAACTGTGAATCCCACATGAGGCTGGAAAAAGCTCACAGCTCCCCTGCATCTGCTGCATGTTCCTGTCAATAATCCTAAAACCAGAGATTGGGATGCTATGTTACAAGCACATAAATTAAAGTTATGGAGTTCTTTCAGTAAATGAAATCTCAAGAATATACAAACATTATTTAATTCCACATAACTTTCAGAAACACAATTTTCAACAAGTTCACCCGAGCAGATTCACAAAAGCAATTAAACTGCAATACAGAGCTTGTAGCAAACTGTCCCTCTTAATCGTGGCAACCCAGGCTCCCTGTACAACATATGGAGAAAATTTCACTCATGACTGCTTAATATGGAGTATGGAGATAAAAAAAAAAAAAAAAAGAAAACCGCACCCCAAAACAAAACAAAAGGAGATTGAGATATTGTAGAAAAGTTATATAAAATCATGAGTAGCACGGACAGGGTGATGATAGCTTCTTCCAGTACAAGAATGAGGGCACAACAAGTAAAGCTAGAGATTTAAAAGAAACAAAAGGAGGTGGTTCTCTGACAATGGATAGCAGTTCTGTGAAATTCCTTGCCAAGAGATGTTGTGTACACAAGAAGCCTATGTGGATTCAATCAAAGATCAGGCAAATACTTAGAAGAGACGTCTGTTGGGGGTTACCCAACAGACAAACCGCACCAGGCTTCAGAAATTCCTCAGACTGAAAAGATTTGGAAGATGGAACAATATGATGAGAGAAGTATCCTATATCTTTGGCTGTCTGCTTCCACTTCCCTAGGCATCTGCTTACAAACACTGTTCCTTGGGTTTGCCTGTTTAAAAGTCCATCAGTCCACTGGTGGTGAAACCTGAGAGACCTTCTCACACACTCTTCCTCATTCAGAGGGGTTCAGGGAGGAGGCCTCTCTGCACGCCCTTGGCATGCCACACTGCAGCAGGGAGGCCTTGGATGTACCCAGAATCCTTGATGTCTGCTGCATGTGACTGCACAGGTTAGTCTGGGTAATGGTGGCCAGGGAGGAGTTACTTGGGACTGGTGGGGATTTCAGCGATTTGAGGACTGCTACTGTTGAGGGAGATTGTATCTTGCTCTGTGTAGGTGGAGGGTCTCCCAGAGCCATTCTGATCATGACATAGGAGTGATTTTCTGCATCTTTTTATGAGGCAGGGAACAGGAGGAAATTTATGTTGGGCAATATATAGGGAAAATGGTCTGCCATCAGCATACCCCATCACAGAGCAGAAAAGAGTGGGATCCGTCCTCCTCTGACTGGACACTCCTTTCTTTCTATTACTTGATTTAAATAATTTTCATGATAATTTTATAACTTATTTCCATTAGGATGAGAACTTCCGCAAAAACAATCCAGAAATGAGTTCCAGGCTTAATCATCAGGCAGACAAATTATGTTCAAGTTGTGTACCCTGTTCACTACTATTTATAGCAGAGAATGTGATGGTATAGGCTCCAGTAAAGTCTGTATTGAACATTTCAAGAACACATCAGAGAAGAACCTCAGAGGAGGAATGGCTCCAGCACAGTCAGTCTGCATTAAGAGAGGAACAATAGTTTCACCATCCGTCTTAAACTTGTTGCTGATGGTCTTCTGGTGTCTTCAAAAGAAGGTAAGTTTTATGAAGAGTTTTAACAAAATGCTGATTTTGGTCCAGTGGTTTCCATTGCAGCAGATGAGAGCATTCAGGGCTGTGCTTGACCTTCAGAATGACCTATTCCTCTGTACTGCAGGAAATCCCTTGACAAACTGTTCCAGCAAGGGGCTGGGAATGACAACTGCAGCCAAAAGGGAGGAGAGCTATAGAAAGGTGAGGCAGGGAGCACACTGCAACAGCCCTAAAGGGTCACTGAACATGAAGTGTGCTTTATGTCACTGTGTCAAAATTATCTCCCCATGGGATGGCTGTCTCCTGGCATACAGACATTACTGCTATGGAGGGGACAGCCTACTCTAAATCCTCAAATAGGGGAGGTTAAAATAGAATAGATCATATTATAAGACTTCCTGTCCCAAGGGCAGATTTAACATATGTCTGGAAAAAAAAAAATTTAAATAATTCCTTTTCAAAGGTTTGTCCTCATCTGTCCAGCATGTACATTTGCCTTGAGCAACAGCTTCCTTGATTTTCCTCTGAATTGTGTTTAGACATACATTTTTAACATAGTAAGTTTCATAAGGATGGCGGCTCACTCTCATCAGACCATCACTCAGGTGGGACAAACCTGTTCTAGTTAATCTGCAGTCTTTGGAGTTGACAATGAATAAGTACATAAAAAAAAAGGAGCCTCAGTGTCTGATATCATACCAGATCAGATATGTACATATTGCACCCACCAACTTGGAAATCCAGCAGAATTTTCCAGTCTTTTATAAGAATAGCATAATTCAGAAAAAAAATATATGTATCTCAATGTAGATATTTAATCTTTTTGGCTCACGTCTTTCTATATTTTGTAGGTCAGATATATACCAGTAATCCTGAAAAATAATAAAATGAATCTCTGCTGTTTATAGTGTTGTTATGTAGAACAAAATGAAACTAAAATTGCATGCATTTATACTACTCAAGAGCTAGCATAGCCCATGTAATTTTACAAGTAATTATGTCATACACATTGAGATTTTCTTCTTATTTTGGTGATCAGTTCTCACATTACATATACAGTTGTTTTATTAGTTCAATAGCATGGATATCAGATAATAATTTTAGAATACTTCTCTGATGAGTAGTTTGAGCAAAATTTCTACAAAATCTACTGGGATTATAGCATTTAAATCTCTTGTGATGCTATAGAGTTCAATTGGAGAAAAACTTATAAAATAAGCTATAATTGAAATCATTCTTACTGACGGACAAACTTTGGAAGCCAACATTTGTACTTGATTAACTGAAAAATCTTTGAGGGCATTATTTATTTTATAGGATTGTGTATGGTGTACATAATAGGTGAATTGTTTGTTTGCACCTGTTTAAAAGTTATGTGGACATTTAGAGTAACACAAAAGATTGTTATGTTTTGTAGGTTATAAACCACAACCAAATGGAAGTAAAATAATTTTCTGCAGACTATGGCAAAAAAATGTAAAGAAGTAAGTACCAATTAAGCAATTAGGGATCTATCATGCCCTGGCCAAACTGGGAGAGGAAAAATACCATTTCTATAGGTCATGTAAGTCCAAGTTCTCTATTGGTAGAAAGCAAGTACATAACAGTTTGAGAGGTCTGTGGAGCTCTAGACTATATGCCAGCAAATAATTTTTATTGGTGTATCTGAAAAATTCATCAGCAGCAGAACAACATCAGGCAGCTTGGAGCAGATTTACTGTCTCTGCAGCACTTGCGAAGAAGCAGGGCTACTGGTGCACATTGACATGGCTGCTCCAGAGCTGTAGCCTTCTGCTCACAGCAGCAGCCAAACCACAGCAGATTTTGTATATGTGCATGCAGTGTGAAAGCTGAGGAATAAGGTATTCCCTGCTATATTGAACTCAAGGCTCATAGTTGGGATGCACATGTTCTGACTGCAAATAACAGTTACATGTAGCTTTAGAGTTTAGGTTAATCTGGCCTGCCTGTGAAATTTGTAGCAGTATGGACTGTGTCTTAGCATCATAGCTCATTTTTGTCTGGTTTAGGTCCTTAACATTACAAAGCAGATAATCTTATTATGCTCCTGTTTTCCGCAGTGTATATCATAGCAATCTACTATGAGGCAGTATCCTAAATTGGCTTGTGCCCATTGAATTAATTTTCTCTAAGCTAACTTTACACCATTTGAGAAGTTTGTCCAGAGATTTGGCTTTAGAAGAATATAAAGCAGACATGAACTAATGGAGTTACAAGGAAGTCCTGTAGACTGACATTTAAATAATGGCTTATCAGGGGAAAAAAAAAAAAAAAAAAAAAATTGTTCCCATTACTGCCTTCTTTTTACTTCATACTTAAGAGTATCTCTCTAATATTTAAATATACTTCAATTTTATTCACTTGTGAGTAAAGACAGTCTCCTTCAAGGCTTTTCATTAATGTTGATTCTTACAGTTCCCACATCAACAGCTCTTTATCAGTGTTTTATAGTACCCATGTCCCACTTTCTATTCACTAATCCAAATTATTCTTTGAGATTATTTTTTCACTCAGGGTGACTTTGTGCCTGGCTTATGGCTTGTTTACAAGGATCTCCTTAGTTACACATATGTTCATGTAAGCTTTTGGATGAACTTTTCATGCAATCCTCTTGGGGCTAGAATTCACCACACCTTTTTGCTGAGTGGTCTCCTCCTTTGCAGTCACTCCCAACTCCTCATATGTTTTAGACTTGTCATGGGTCATGTTACACCAGCTAAGAAGTCAGTCCCAGAAATTATTCCTATACCATTACTTGTGATGTAACCTACTGCTGTTGCACAAAAATGGCAATCATCTTTGCTGTTGAAAGAAGCAGTGTAGCTAAAAACAGCTTTCATCACCATTAAATTATTAAAAATAATCTAACAGCGACTTTAGATCAGGTAGAGATTTTGAGTTGTACTGTTTTGTGATAAAATGGAAAAGGGTTTTAGAAAGCACTCTTAAAGCTGGAGACACATAGGTTTCACTGAAGATAAGGAAGGAAATGATTTTACTTTGACTGCACCCACTGAACAAATGTTTCATTGAATCACAGATTGTCCCTAGTCTGAGTGTTTTTGTTGGGAGGAGGTGGAAAACAGGATGTTAGCAACTTATGGCTGAATTACTGCAGGACTCCAAACCATGTGTTGGAGCAAGATCTAATTTCTGATAGCACAGCCACCTGAAGTGAAATCACTGAGCTGGCCTTGAGTTCAGTCTTGGTTGAGTTTTGCACCCAAGTATATAATATTACAGAAAAGCCCTGAGGTATCCTTCCCGATTTCCAAATGCCTCTCCAGTACTACATAAATCTGTGTCACATCTTGGTTGATATGTGGAGTATCAGATTATACAAGGTGCCTATGTACAAACAACTGAACAGAACCTCTACCACAGACAATGTGGTATGAATCACATTAACATCCAGGGTCAGGAATAAATAAAAACATTACAGTTTGAGCTTAATAATAACATCAGATTCTCAGTAGCACCCTGACTCAGGAATAGACAATATCCTAAGAATAATGTGACTTGTCATTATCAACAGCTCTTCTATATTTTCTCTTAGCTATATAGATGTAAAACAGAGGATAGTGAAGTAGAATGTTGAAAGATGTACTGGAAAAGCTCTTAGACTCAGAATGTGACACATCTTTTGTTTTTAAAACCTGTTTGAAAAATATAAGGGTTCTTTAAAAGGTTTATTTTCCCCTCAAGGAGTCTAAGCAATTGGTGCCAACAGACCAGCTGTCAAGACCCTCTATTATATGTGTGTGTAGAGGGGAGTTGGATTAATGGAAAAATTTATGAGAAAACATTTCAGTGTTGAGATTTCCAAATGTTTTGTGTTAGTAATAAAGGGGTAGAGATAAATAATTTGAAATGATTGATAACTGGATCTGGTTTCTAAAATCTCAATCTTAACTAGACTAATTCTAAGACATGCAATTTGGCTATGGTTTTGTGTTAAAGAAGACTTAACTTTTATGGACTCCAGAATGGGTAATGAATCAACTGTATGCTATTATCAATTTTTAAAAATAAAAAAAATAACAATAAACCCATTTAAATATACAAAGGAATATATAGTAACCATTTATATGGATCTCATTAACCCCATATAAAAAGGGGTAGATAGGATTTTGAATGTTAATGAGTCACTGGAGAACAGAGAATTTAAATGAGATGGATTAAAAGGACAAACGATCTAGAACATCTGCTAATTTACCAGTCTGAAAACAAACTTATGATAACAGCAGCATGTGCAGTTAAATCTGCCAAGCTTCAGTTATTTATTAAGTGTAGTGGAAGATTTTGGATGATTCCTTTACAAGAAATGGATTTTTTTCCAAAAAGACATTCGATTGAATGATCAGACAACCTCCCCTGTTAGTTTAATATTCCAGTCTTTCACTCACTGGAATCCTAAAATTAGGGTGATGGTAATTGGATGATTAGCTGTCTAGTTCCAACTGTTTGTTCATTTATCTTCTAAACTAAAACTACTCTTTCACCCAGTCTACTATATAACCTCCTTCTCTGTAACATAGAATGTTAAGGTTTTGCTGCACTGTATTGTCTTCAGCCACTGAAGCCCTGTGATGTTCAATCAACTACTTCCTGACTGACTTTCATCTGCCACAGGGCAGGAATAACCCCAGACACTAGTACAGTCTGTGGCTGACCAGCTAGAAAGCAGATTTGCAGAAAAGGACCTGTGGGTCCTGGTGGACAAGTTGATGCTCCAGTGCTGTGCCCTTGTGGCAATGGCTGATGGTATCCTGGGCTGCATTAGGCCAAGTATTGCAATAAAAACAAGGGAGGTTATCCTTCACCTCTACTCACCACTGGCAAGATTCATCAAGGGTGCTGGAACCCATTCTGTATTCCCTGACAAAAGATAGACATGGACTTACTGGAGTCAGTCCAGCAAAGAGCCACGAGGAGGACTAAGGTACTGGAGGATGAGAGAGCAGGGAATGTTCAGCCTGGAGAAGGCCCAGGGGGATCTTATCAGTGTATAAATATGTGATAGAGACAAGGAGATTAAAAAGAAGAGCAAGCCAGTCTCTTCCCAGGGGTGTCCAGGGAACAGACACAGGTTATAAGCACCAATTTGAAATACAGGAAATTCCATCTAAACATAAGAAAAATCTTCTTATTTGGTCAAATACTTGATCAAAATGTTGATAGAAGTTGTAGAGTTTCCATGCTTGGAGATAATCAAATTCTGACCAGACACAGACCTGCCCAAGCAATCACTGTTGAGCAGATGGTTGGACAAAAAGATCTCCCAAAGTCACTTCCAGCCTCAACCTGTTCTGTGATTGTTTTATTTTCCCTAACAACAGATACATGTAATCCTTGAAAAGCTGGGAGGGAAAAACATTATTCTTTATGCTTCCAATAAAGCTAAATGTTTTTCCAGTGATAAATATGATTCATCAATTTACACAGGAATACCAGATTTTAAAAAAATGGTGCCTGCAGACACATTTTGGCAGCTAAGTAGCCAGCTACATTTTAAAAAATGTTGAGCTTGTCTCCCTGAAGTGTTAAGAAAATCAGGCTAGTATTGGTTTTCCTCCCAGGAATCCCAGGTGTATCAGGTGGTTCCTTCACTGTTTAACTGTTGTGCATTTTTATCACTGCTAGCCAAAGACTCCTGCAGTCACCTGCATCACTGAAGAGAAAAGGGTTTTTTTCTGCTTTCTTCAGGCAAAGGGAAAAGAAGTAAAAATGAATCAGACTTTGATGGAAGAAGAATTAAAAAGTGTTCTGGAGAAAGAATTAGCACTCTGAAGTGGAATTTGGACGCTGAAAAACACCTCTTCTTAACTAGGGCCAGGTGACAAAATCCTTACTGGCTCTTGAAGGTATCTTTGTTACGTTGCTATAAATTTAAAATGCATTCTTTTGTTTGTTCTGGCAGGACTGAACAATGTTGTTCATTAATTGTGATCCAGAAAAATGGAAGTTCCTGCAAATATTTTTTTCTGAGATGAGCCACCGGTGTTTAAGATCCTGGTGAAATCCTCTTCTTGCCACCATTTTCTTTTAAATGTGACTACCAGATAGATATCATGCCATACCATAATGGTTAGAGCACTGTCTGCAGAATTTGCAGAGTTGAGTTTCATTTCCTGTTCAGTCTGAAAGGGTCCAAATTCAGAAATTCTTCATCCTAGGGATGTTGCTTAACTCTAGGGCTGACCTGGGAACAGACAGACACTCCTGCATCCCTCCTTTTAGTACTATGCTATTAAGCAAAGGAATGAAAGTTTTATGAGATTAGCAAGCAAAACAATAAAAGAACTTTAGTTTTTCAGATGAAAATGAAGAATTTAATTTTGTTTCCTGCCTTGGTTCCTGTTGAAGCATTTTACATTAAGCAGTTGTTTAAAGGAAAGCAGAAATCAGAGCCCAAAACATCATGATGTCTTCCATGCAGCAGGGATGGTTCCTTCTTTTAAAGCACTTCTGAGAAGGTCTCGATGCCTGCACAAGAGTTAGTTTGCTTCCTAGCAAGTAAGAAACCTGGCTTCCAGGTCTATTTTAACATTAGGGATTTAAAACTCCTTTCTAGAAGACTGCCTTACCCATAAATATAGATCAGCTATTTCAGAAGGGGTTAACCATTGTTTTCCAGCTGGCCCTGTGTGTAATTCACAGGCCAAAGACAAGCACAATCAAAATGGAAGTTCCTTTGTATTACAGCAGTTTGGGGTACAGTGAAGACCTAGTTTCTAAACTGTACTTTGTCATCTTCTTTTTTTTTCCTCTTCCAATGACTGTTTAATGATGTTTAATCTGCACAAACAACTAACAGAGCAGGAAATTTAACTCACATGTCAGTTGGAATCCTTTGAGGAGAAAGAAAGTGTGAAACCATACGGTCCTTCCTTTTGCTGGAGATTTGTCTTAATGCTCAGCTGTTATAAAAATGCCGGCATAACACTGGCATGGCAGTTCCAAAGAGGTGGGCTTGATTTTTTTTTTCCCCAGATTTTCATGGAGCTGAGATTTCAAGTGAGTGTAAGCAATTCCATCTGAGCTCTGACGCAGGCCACAGACTGGATCGTGGGGCAGCATTCAGGTCCATACTTGTGACTGATGTTTTTGATATGCTACTCCTGGGTAGAGACACTTCATTCTCCCATGTTCCATTTACATAGACTTGGTCCCTGGGTCAGGGCACTGTTACCTAGCTACTGGGGACAGATATAAAGCAGTGCCTAACTTGGAGGTGTCTTATACCTTCACCAGCCCAGACTCCATACTTTGCATGTTTACTCACCTGAAGGATGACTCTAATCATACTTATCTGCATATTTTTAATATATTTGCATAGTTCTTTGAAGATTTCTAAATGTTGACTTACAGTAAAAACATTTTTAATCCCAGTGTAAATTTCCTGGTCCTCAATAAAATGAACATATATTTATATGGGTATAATTCATTTTGCATTAAATAATACAGTTACGGCAAAAGCTACAGCTGTAATACATCTTATAAGACAAAGATCAACAAAAAAAGAATTTTATGCGCTGTACTATTAGAAAAATCACTGATTCTTTCTCCAGGTTGAGGCAGGCATCTCAAGAGGGGAAAAATATTTCTAGAATGACAATAAATTTGTTGAACTGTAAACATGCAGCAATGAAGTCTTGGATTAGAAGAGCATGGCCTTTCTGATGCAGAAATCAGCCAAAGTAGTTGGGAAAGCTATTTGGATGCAGTCAGAAAATATCCCAAATGGCACTAGAATCTAATAAATACAGACACAGTGGTTTTTTGGGGGGTTGGTTTGTTTGTTTTTGTTTTGTTGTTGGGTTTTTTTTTGTTGTTTTTCTTGTTGTTGTTGTTTGGGTTTTTTTGTTGGCTTTATTTTGTTTTCTATTTAACATATTCATGAATGACCTGGATGAAGGCACAGAATGTACTGTCAGCAAGTTTGCTGATCACACCAAGCTGGGTGGAGTTTATAAATACGTAAAGGGTGAGTGCCAGGAGGATGGAGCCGGGCTCTTCTCGGTAATGCCTGATGACAGGACAAGGGGCAATGGGTGGAAGCTGAGGCATAGGAAGTTCCATGTAAACATGAGGAGGAATTTTTTCCCTGTGAGGGTGACAGAGCACTGGAACAGGCTACCCAGGATTGTGGAGTCTCCCTCTCCGGAGATATTCAAAACCCGCCTGGACATGCTCCTGTATGATCTGGTATAGGTGATCCTGCTCTGGAAGCGGGGTTGGACTGGTTGATCTTTCAAGGTCCCTTCCGGCCCCTGACATTCTGTGATTGTTTTGGTTTTGTTGTGTTATGTTTTAATTTCTCTGTGTATGTGAAGTAGGAAAGGGAATTGATATGCAATAGAGGTGAGGGTGCCTTGAAAGTACAGCTCTCTGAGAACCTGACTTTTCACTCTCATGGTTATCTTTTTGTCTAGCTAAAACCAGTTCATCTAAGGCATATCAACATATCATTTAAAAAAAAAATTAAAGAAAAAAAACCCAAAACACAACTGTCAGAAGAATTCTAAAAGTAACCAGCTAATTATTTATTATTTCTCACTTATGAGAAGTCAGTTCAGGGATGTTATTTTTTTTTTAATTTTATTTTAAAAAGTTGAATGAAATTCTACACTTGGAAGGGACTGTTAACCCACATATAAAAATACATGACAAATCTTAGATTCTTCTGGTAGTTGTGGTTATTCTGTAGAAATTTATATTAACTTGCTATCCTTATCTCAAATTCTGTCATTTTGTTACCAGAAACATTAAACTGTGTGACAGTTTTAAGTGCTCATTGTCTATTATCCAGAAATATTTGAAATTAAGAATGCTATCTTCAATAGATAAATGGAAACAATGTTGAGAGATATAAAATGACTGTAGAATTTATACTAAACAGCACTGCAGTCTGACCCTTTTCTGTTGTGCTTACTGGAAGCAGTGAAATATCCAGAACTAACAGGCACAGTTCGTATTTAAAATTAGTGGGAGCTATTTCAGTGGAGACAATTGTGAGGGCATGTATTAATCCAACGTGTCTGACATACGTGCAGCCTTGTACAAGCCATGGCAGAACACTCTTGCTTAATATCTCACCAGCTTGTCTTCAAGTATGCAGAGAAGGGCCAACTATTCAGTCCATGTGAATGAATAAATCTCAACCGACAGAGGATTTGCATGATTTTGTCATTTCTGAAAATTTGGTCCTCAGGCTGCTAAAAGTGGCACATGTTCTTCAAAACAGTTTGTTGTTTTTTTAGTAGCTCTGATTCTCCTGGGAAAAAGAGATAGAGACAAAAGATGAAAATTAAAACAAACATCTGAAAACTTAAATGTTAAAATTGGATTTTGACTCTGTCAGCATGACTGAAGGTTACTGGAAAAGTCAAGATCAAAATTCAGGCTTCTACACAGGAAGGTTTGTCTAGTGTAAAACTCGTGACAGTGTTTTCTATAGACCCACACTTTTACATCCTACAGAGCACACCCTTTTATTTAAAAGGAATTTTAGTAAAGACAGGTAAAATATCTTCTACATATGCATACTACTTTGCTTATAGTATCCTATATTTCATATACTAAATCTTGCTTTCTACTGAGCTTGACCCCTTGAAGTCAATAGAGTTTGCACTGCAAAATTATTAACAGAATGTGGCCATGAATTTACCCCTGTAATTATTTCTTGAAAGCATGCATTTAGAGAAGAACAAGACACTGAGGATACATAAAATGAAAATGCTTACACATCTACTTTTTTTCCAATGGCTACATATTACAAATTGAAATATGCTTCAACTAGTTTAATGTTTTGTTCTGAGATAATGTGCACTGATAGTTTGCAAGGGGAAAGAAGGTAGGAGGAAGACATGCCAAATATATGCCGAAATAAAAACATTTCCAGACTGGAGTTTCCTTATTTTTTTAACATCAGTCCTAGAAAAATATGTATTTTGGCTAGTGGCTTTGCTACAACCTACTTTAAGGGCAACCTTTAGTATGATCACAAGCAGCCAAATACAAGCTGCTATAATGCTACTGATCACACTGCTTTACATCCCCATTGAATCTGGCCCATGATAACTACATCACTGTGTAATTAATGAAAGCATAAATTAAGCAAAAAAGTCTCCAAACTGAGTAGCAAGCTAAGCCAGAGGAAGAAATGTAAAAAATGCCTTAACACTGGGTTGAAAGACTTGAGTTAGTGACAGTTTTCCACTTTTTAACAACTGGAAACAACATGTATTTCTCACTTTGAAACAGTGGATTTTTTTCACTTTATCTTATACACTGTTAACGTATATAGGCCATACTAAGTACTTAAATCTCTAAGATTTAACTTGTATATAACACCACACAATTGTAATTTCCTTGTGAATCACTAGTGTAAAAAAAGTTCTTTTTTAATTAACTCAATGAATTTATATATGGTTTTATATGAGACAACTATTGAGTAATTATTAGTTTGAAAATCCTGTATTCTGTCATTTGTTCCCTAATAGATAGACATTTGCAAATAATCTGTAGCATGCTTTAACTATGGAAATTGAATTTTCTGTGAGAGTGACTGTACTTATCTGAGTACTGTTCTGAAAAATACACTGTCAGGGAGAAATGCAAACATTTGGGGGAAATTGGTGTATTGTTTTCATGCCTGAGAACATATCCTATTGTCAGGCATCCAGACGTGTTTTATTGTGTAGTGCTGAACAAGAGCTACTGTACAAGTCCATAAATGTCACAAATCATATCAGAGATCAAATTTAGTCCCTAAATGTTAAGCTGTGTTTTCACTATCACCCTATAGTCCACTCTTTCTATCTGTCTATTTTGAGTTGAAGTGGTGATATATTTTTCCAAAAGTCCAGATGGAATTTATTTTGATTTAGACTATTATAGCATCATGAAAACACAACCTTTTCTTTTTCAAGATTATGCTGCTTTCTTAACTCTTTGCACCATGAATTTTGTATTCCTTATGACTGCACAGTTAAAAATAAAGCCTCAAAGAAAAATAAATACATAAATGAGGATTCATTAATGTACCTGAGCTTTGTAGAAGCCTGAGTTCTAATTCTGCTGAGTGTAGTGTCTCTTTGGTAAAGTTGCTTAGTCACTGGGCTTTCAGGTTGCAACAGTTAAACATTTACCATTTGACACTGAAATTATATATTTGTTGATTTGATAGCTTGAAAATAGGAACACAAGCATTCTTGAGGTGTCTACCTGGAAGCTGTTGGAGACAACAGAAATATCACCTAAGTGATTTATAAAGTTGGGCCAGTTCTAAATACTTTATTCACTCATTTAGGAGTTTCCTGACAAGGGTTAACTAAAGAATATATGACATGCAAATCCAAATGCAGTGAGTTAGCACTGGAACTATCAGCTATCCCTAGACAATAACCATAATGACTTATTAAACTGATAAATGATCCCTCTGTGTTGTCCATAATCCCAAACCCGATAGCAAAGTATTCAAAGGATTAGCATTCCAAGCAGAAAAGAAATTTCAGCTGTTCCAGAGAAATAAAATTATGCCATACCTGCAGTTGTTCAAAAGAAGTGAAGCATGGGGGTATTCCATGTAAGTGAAGGAAAATGAGTCAGATCTCAGCTATTGTGAATCAGTGTCATTGCACAGGTTGATTAGATTAGACAATTAACAACATATGGTGTTAAGGGACTGATTATGAGAAGTGTTTAAAGATCATGGAGTTTTACCTCTAAGACTGGTTTTCATCTCACAGAAATTTGATGGAGAGGTCTAGATGCGAACAAATCAGCTTAAGAGTAGCTATGTTAGAATAAGTAGCAGTTTTACAGCACCTGTGTTCTTCCTTTGATTACCCAAAGAGTCTGTGCACATAACTTAAATCACATTTATCTTTCAGACTATTGTTACAAAGTGAAATAATTTCTTTCCCAAAAGCTCTAAATCTGTGAGATACCCATGAAATAGACTGGTAGCCAAAATTCAGTGGTTATGAAAACGTGTCAAAACTCAAAAAAAATCCCACCTGCAAGTCAAATGAAGGGACAAAAGGAGGAAAACTAGTTAAAGTCTTCTCAAACTGGTCATTGTCCAAAAATTGTGTCATTACAACTAAGGAAAGTTTGAAATTTTGAGTCAATCTTTTACAGTTTTTGTTTGAGGTGGGAAGTATAGTTTTACTTCCATTTAAAATGTTTTCCATGTTTAAGGTATTTTTAAAGCTTTTTTCCTCAATTTTCTTCCATTTCCAAGCAAAATATTTTGTTTTCTTGAGTAGTGTTATTTCATTGAGAGAATTTGGTAAAAAAATACTCTGATACTTTAAAAATTTGCCCTATTTTCTCCAGCTCCCATTTCCTTTTCCACTTTCTCCCTCCCTTATATTTTTTTTCTTTTTTCTTATTGTTGCTAAGGAGTAGAAAATAACAGGTTATATTATTACCAAATCGATATATTTGAACTCAGCATAAGTTCCTTATTTGTTATTATTATTATTTTCATCATTATTTTCCCTCCCGTCTGCATCTCTCCCTCCATTCATCAAATAAAGAACAAAATCCTGCAGGGTCGGGAAGCGCTTCGCCTACGTCCTCTTCGCGAGAGGGGAGAAACCATCCCCGGTTTATCATTATTAATTAGGAGGATTAAAAAAAAAAAAAAAAGGAAAGAAAGACATTGGAACTATTCTTTTACCAGTTACCTAGAAAACCCAATTAACCCGTGATTTAAAGAGGAAGGCAGTAGAGTTAAATAATTTTATTTCCTTCAGTTAACAATAACACATTAGACTGTTAAGATTAAAATTATTTAAGAATCTAATATGCTTTTCATTACCCATGCTGTTTGCTTGTTCATGTTAACTTGAGCAGGGAAACCTGATGAGTCTATTTTCTCCTTCCTTAGCTCAAGCTTGCAGACTTTTATATTTCAAAATTCTGGAGAGATTGCTTTTAAAAGATAAATTTTACATATAT
>JAAGNO010011956.1:0-10134 GCA_033439905.1 Ceryle rudis
AATCCCTCATTATTGATAGAAATTTTGTGCATGTTGTCACGGAGTTGCTGCAATTGTTTGTGAATCGATTCGGAGTGATCAGAGAGATTCATACAACACATCCCTTGGTTATATAGAGCAAGCTTCACTGATCACACACACCAACAACAATGATGATTGGACACATGCGATACCCACACGCTGTTCACGCGCCTGAATCTACTACATAATTGGCTGTCATCTAACTCGCCCAGTACTCCTAACATCCCATTTTTCTCTACTTTGCTCTGCTTTATCTTCTTGCTTCACTGCCTTTTTCCATGGTTCAAGGACAGTTCCTGATAACAGTGTCCATTTTCTTCCAACCAAGATCCCACACTGTACCTCAAGGCCCCAGTAATGACAATCACACCTGGTACTTTCTGTAGTTTTATCTAAATCTATTAAATCTAAATTGTATCTAATATATTGCTCCTGGTAATTTATAATTACTATTAAAATATGCTTTTTTTTTTAAATACATGACTTTTCTAATATATATATCAATGTAAATGACATCAGTTTCTTACTCTTTTTGCAGACTTGTCCTCAGTTCTGTATCTGACTATTTTGCTGCCATGTTTACAAGTGATGTTTGTGAAGCCAAGCAAGAAGAGATCAAAATGGAAGGCATAGACCCCAATGCACTGTGGGATCTTGTTCAGTTTGCATATACAGGTATTGTACAGCATACATTATACTTCCTATAGAGAAAGATGTTGAAGTTTTGTTTGCTACATGCCAATGAATTATATTTATTTTCTAAATATTTTTTTATGTTTAATCTCAATCAATCAAAATAATTTATTTACCATTTCTAGGGCTGAATTCAGATTGTTATCTCTGAACTGTTAAATATGTCAGGCTTGGTAAGTACAAGAGGACAGTCTAGGAAATGAAATATTTCTCTCAGTTTGAAATACTTAAAAAGAATACCTTGTATGCACATGATTCAGATTATATGAGATCACTGAAGGAACAGCTGTATTTTTTGAAGGCTAGCCCTATATTACTGTCTTAGTCATATAGGTTTAAATAATTAAATAAATACTTCTAAATTTTACATTTTGGATGGATGTTGTCCCTATCATTTCTTGTTGTAGACAGGCATTCTGTTGTTAATGTAAACTTATAACTCAAAGTTAATAACTCAGAACTTCCTTCTGAATAGTTATTACATTTTAATGCATTATAGATTTAATATTATCCCTCTTAAGCTGTTACTGCACAATGTGCATTAATATGAAAGAATACTTAAGTTAGAAAATAATTAAAAAAGAGAGGAAATGCCAATAATAAGATTTGTAATCCGAATTTGTCTCCCCTTGCCTATGAATCCTATAAAATACATGCTGGTTTCTATTTCTTTCCTAAGACATCCTCATATTGTTTAAATTAACAATATTTTATCATGATGTTTCTATCGAATATTTGATTTTAACTACAGTTTTAAATGGATAGCCCATACCCTGCAGTTTTAATCTCTCTAAATGCACATATATTAATTTATTCATAAATTGCTGTTTGCTTTGATATATTTAATGAGGATATGTGCTGTTTATTTTATTACACAATAACTTTACCATCTTAATAGGAAACAGAAACTGCAAATAAACATATTTAAGCTTAAAAATAGTCTTTTTGAGGATCATGTCAGAGGAATTCAGGTTCTAGGCATGTCAGACCATCTTCATTTACATAGGACTCTACATATTCAAAGGATAGTGCCCACACTTTTCTGTTAGTGTTTTGCCATTCAGGAATGTGAACCATCCAGAGGGTTTCAATCTATAGGGATCCATGAAATGAAGAACATATAAATAGTTTTCATCAAGCATGAGAACAAAACAATATGATTCTTAGGTTTGAGTGTAACATGAAAGGCACAGGAAAACTGGGCAAAGTCAATAATACCTTGGCACGGAGTAGCAAAAGACCTTACTGGCAATGCTAAATCATTTTGTAAGAGGAAGATGAGGGACAGTGTTGTTCCCTTGTGGAAATACATGAATACTGCATGGTTTCTCTTCTTTCAGTTTTCACTATAAGGTCACATGCAAACATTCGGAACAGTTAATAGTGGCAACAAATGTAAATGTAGATTAAGAAAGAGATTCAGAAGGAAGCAAAAAAAATACTTAACTGTTTTCAATATGAATGAAGTTATCTCAGAACTTTATTGGTTATTTCTAAGAACTTTGGAAACTGGATAAGAAAAAAAACCCAAACCTATAAAAAAACCAAAAACCCACTCAAAATCTAAAAGAAGAAAACTCCTTCTGCTTTCTGCAAAAGATTAAGATTTTCAGCTACCTCACACTCCTTGTTTTTTCTATGCTATGTGATCTACTCTGTTTATTATATGATGTGGAAAACTGAGGTTTCATCTTGATGTTGGGTAAATAAGGACCAGCTTTCTGAAATGGATGAAAAGACAACTCCACAGGTAGTATAATTTCAGTGTTTTCTATTTTGCCTCATGTGAATTTACATCTGTAATGTTAATGTTCTAAACTGTCACACAAAGCCCAAATTACCTTAAAAATGGCAGCATTATGTGGTATCAAAATGTTACCTTGAAGAATTAAAAACAAGGTGGTAACAAAGATCTCTGATTTCTGTCACTTGCAGTGGTAATACACCATTATCTTTTTATTTCTAACTCACTTTGGAGACCAAATAAGACCCCAAAAGAAAAGTCTTCTTAAGGTTACACTTGAAAAGGAGATTTCACAAATACTTGCTGACAAGAGAAGAGTGGTGAGATTCAGGAAACATGAGTCCATTCTGCATAGTAAAAGAGAACATGTATTGTATGCCATGGACCATTTTGGTTTTGATTACTCTGATTCATTTCTCTTCTATCAGGTTCTTTCTTCTGGCACACTCTGATCCTGATTTATTTTCAGTTTGCATCCTTATTTCTTGAAATTCATACTAGATTATTTCTTTCTCTGTTTCTTTTCTCTGAATCAGATGTCTTGTCAAGCTCCTGAATTTCCTAGCTACAGTTATGCTAGTAAATTAAATAATGCTACGGAACATTTGCAGGCATTGGAACACAATTACCTATATTGATCCTGGCAGGATCCAACTACCAATCTTTCTAACAAACCTAGGGTATAGCCTGTAAGGTAGGCTTGTAATGAATGTGGCCACCCTTGTACAGAGGGCAAGAGCACTCAGAAGTGCTACAGATGACTCAGTGATAACTCACAGGTGATCAGGGAATTCCTAGAACATGGTCCTAAACTAATTCAGTGTATTGAAATTAAACAGTCTTTGCTCCTTGGTTAATCATTTTGTGTTTTCCATGTTCTTTGCTGGATCAAAACCTGTCTCCTCAGACCTCTTTTTTTCCCCTTCTCTTTCATTTCCATGGTCTGTCAAGATTTATCTAGTTTCACAGTTTCTTATCTCTTTTCTTGCTCTCTGATTCCTTACTTACTACCAGTCTAGTTCCCGTTCCCTTTTCCTTGTGTCAGTGCATTTTCTTCTCTGTGCTGCATGAATGTGGTCAAGGGGAACAATGTTCTGATATCCAATAGTGTATCAGCCACAAAAATTCACATTCATCCTTTTAATCTCTAATCTGGAGCATACTTTGCCTAGACAGAATATCTGGAGAATTTGACTGGCAATTACTGACTACACAGTATGTGGGAACATTTTCATCAGCTTGTCTGTAGACACTTCAGCTCTTTATTCTTTTACCTCAGGCACAGCAAACCATTTTGATGGTTATTCAGTCTTAAGTCTATTTTCCTTTTCCTGTTGCTACCCTCCTAGTTCAAGGAAATTTAAAAAAAAAAAAAAAAAAAAAAAGGAAAGAAATTCACATATAGTTGCTGTTTTGAGAAGTTTTTCCCTGGGGACAACTGAACTTTTCACAAAAAGACGGCTGAATATGCAGTTGTTTGCAAAACCTTAGAAGTTAAGAGTATTACACTGCAAATATTTTTAGATGTGATTTTAAAAAGAGAAACATTTCCTCATTATTATATTAGCTGTAATTCAGTCAGGTTTATATTTTTTAGAATCTCATGCAATAATTTTTACTATGAATCATGCATATTAAATAGTAGTTCAAGAAGGGTAAAATATGCATATCTATGAAAAGTATTACTGTAGGTAAAAGTATCCTGTACAGTTACCAGATCCTTCAGTTCCAGCAAAATATCAGAATTAAAATTAAATGAAGGGAAGGTTTTGTATATCAGATACCTGAAGAAATATATTCCTTAATCATTCATTTGGTAACTAGTTACACATTGCTTTGTGTATCTTCAACTTTTACCTCCTGTTAATTAAAATAGTTCTTACCAGAAAGATCTATATGTTTCTGAAAGGACATGATTTTTCTTGACAGAATTTCCGAAGTCAATGTTCAGTGCCATTTCCTCTAAACTGTTGAAATAGGTGATAACTCCAGTTTGTTCAAAACAACAAAATTACATTGCCTACTTTAAAAAATAATTTTTTTTTCCTTGTCCCTTTCTAAACACATTCTCTAACTGTCAGTAGACAAGTCTCTATCAGTTGAGGTCATAAATGTGTTGACTCAGAGACTTAATGTACAATAATATCTGATAATAGATATTTGATAGCATGATATGAACAGTCATAATTTGACTGGCATGTCCTCCTAGATTCCAACTTTATGGAATATAATTTCATCTACTTCAGTAGCCAGTGATCAAATGTGAATTTGTGTAATCCTTTTGAAAGCATGTATAGTTTCCGCCTGTACAGCATACTGTGGTAGTGAGTTTAACTCTGTAAAATATATTATTTCCTTTGGTATTTACAAATTTCCTGTTTGATAATTTTGTTTTATTTTAGTTTCTACTCATACGAGAAGTAGCAAATAATCATTCCTTTTTACCTCATTTGTGCAAATCATTACTTTATCTGTTACTGTTGTACACAATAAATCCTCTTTTAGCAGAGTACTTACTATTGTCATTAACAGCTTTAAAAAAATAAACTATGTAACACAGAGAGTGATGTTCAATTCTGAAATCAACATCTATTACCACAAAAATACAACTTACTCTTAGACTTCCTTTAGCATAACCGATTTTTGGTTTGGGCCAGCATGAAAAGGTTGGTCACTGCGTGACGATCCCTTTGATACTTAATTATTCTAAGACTGCAGTGAGAAGAAAGAACAAAACCAAAACCTGTCACTAAGCTAGTAAAATTTGTATAATTTAAGTTCTACAACTCAGTGTATTGTGAATCGTATCAGAAACATCCTAAGTATTATTAGGGAGGTAAAAATTATATGTTTGAATAGATTTTACATACTTTATTCCAGTTATAAAGGAAAAGAAATATAATGGTAAAAAATACATTTTTTGTGTAAATGAGATTTTGAAGTTCTTCTAAAGGTCATAGGTTTTTATTATAATTTCCTTTAAATATGTATTTTATGATTACAAATGTACTTTCTCCACGAGTTTTAGAATATGGGATATGAAAGCTGCTTCCCTTTTTCAGTAATGAAAACAACCTCAATAAATCTTGAAAATTAGTTCATGATTGTAGGTCTTACCCTTTTACAATAAAAAAATTGTTTTGCAAAAAATGTAAAAGAAAGTTAATAGATCTTACTTTTTTCAAACTTAGGCTATTTTCCTATGTTTATTTAAAAACTACATTGGAATTTAATATTTAATTTTTAATGAAGCAGAATTCTGATCTAGTACCTTTAACCCATGACCTAAATATAATATTTTGATACCATCACATTAGCATCCATAAGCCTTTCTATCAATCTTAGTTGTTTATTTCTGAGATTTAAATCTTTTAAACAAACTCTTGTATTTCAGGCTTTAATTTTTAAGGGAAAATTTTCAATCTTCTTGTAACTAATTGAAAAGTAACAACTCTCCTTATTTGGTTTTGTAGTTAATAATTCAAAAAGGTTTCTGTTATAATTCCTGAACAATTTCATTTATCTATATACAGGTAAAAGATACTGATATGCAAGTGAAAAGTTATACGTAGAGATCAAATCTATATGCATATATTTTAAAAAAACTTCTCTACTACTCGACAAAGTAAATACTATATTTATTTTCCAGATATCCTATTTTTTTATGATATTGTGTTCATTTATTATCAAGATAAATTACTTGTATTTATATTGAAACTTTAAAAAAATCTTACTACATAAAAAACCAGCTAAATAAAATCTCAGTGGGAGACAAACAAAAAGAAGCTAGGTAGCAACACCAGTTAATTTAATTTAGAAAACAAAACAAAATGAAATGAAACAAAACAAAATGAAGCAAGCAAACAAACACATGAAACAGCAACAAAACCACCAGAACAAAATAAAAACACATAAACCCCACAACAAACAAAAAAAGCAAACCAAACCCCAAAATAAACAACAGGAAAAAAAAAGATCAAATAAAGTTGTGTGTTATCTCTTTGTCAATAGTGTAGTGTCAGGATATTACCTTGCAAAGGGAAACAGACATTTTAAACTGTAGTCAAATTCAGGAAGAGTTTGCTGAAAAATCAGCATATTAAATCTATCTAGTCATATTTTTCAGGCTATATATGTGAGTAAAGTTGGACTAATGCTTAAGTAAGATAGAATGTTAAATTTTTTTTTGCTTGCTTCACTGTTTTTGGAAGCTTTTTTTTTAATAAGCAGTACTTTTGGACTATTTTTTCTTAAAGAAAATACTCCTTCGTATAAATAAAGAAGTCACTATACTTAATTATGTTATGAATGGTTTTATAGAATGGTAGATTGTCCTCCCTGTATCTCCTCAAAAGGTACATGACAGAGTCATGAAACACTTTGAAGCTGGCCTGGGTTCACTCATGTGTAAGGAAACACATTCTGAATAATTGGCAAGGTAGAATTACATGGTGATCAGCAGAGCATGAAGTCCTGTACAGACTTGGTAAGAGCTGCTCCTAAGTGAAAGCAGCTGTCCATCTAAGACTAGTAACAGGAGGATAGAAAATTGGGCTGCCAAAAATACTGATTTAAGGATACAAACGTGTTAAAGTTTCTGTGAAGATTCAACATGACTAATTATAATGTGATAGACGTACCTATAAAACACAATTTGATTAAAGCAAAAAAAAAATTACATGTGTTACAATGTGTACTATAAACTCTACGTTAGATGGATTTTGGGGGTTCTTTTGGAAAACTTTTTTTTATTTCTATATGTAAGGATTATAACTGAAGAACTTAATTTGGTAAATAAAGGAATAAGGCATCAGCTGCATATTTTTTTATCTGAAATAAGCACAAAGTTTTTGAACTACATAACCTAAATTATAATGTAATTACAAGTTGCCTAAATCACATTATATAAACATTATCTATATATGATGTAGATTTATTAGTAAAATGCTGCATCAAAATTATGTGCTGCTTGTAGTTTGCATAAATTCTCAAGGGTAAACCACAAAGGTTTTCCCACTGTTTTTTCGTGAGGGATAAATTTGACTGGTAAAAAGTATGCAGCTTCAAGATACAGGTTTAATCTGTCCACACTTTGCTGCATTTTATTGTTTTATTCAAATCAGCAAAGTATGTTCTGTCAGTGATAGAACTGTAACTTAAGAGGAAAGAAAGCTTTTTCTTTTGCGGGTCTGTTACATGTTTCATGTGAGCTAGCTGAGGAACTGTGAAGCCAGCACTGATATGCAATGGCTAGGCAGAAAGTATGCTTCATTTTTCAAGCAAAAAGATAATTGATAGCAGAAGATCTAGGATTGAAATTCCAGTGCCCTAGGATACATGGATATGTGTTCTTTGATCTTTCTAATGTTCCAGATAAGCAGCAATGCAGAAGAGTATTTCTTTACATCATTTTCTTAGGTAATGCTTCTTTCCTGATATTAAAACATGAGATCTCATTATTTGCAATTATGCTTAAATGGTTAAGGTAGGACTGGAACTAGAGATTGAGCTTCTGGTATTTTGCTGTCACTGGTGACTCTGGGAGATGTCCTTTGAAGTTACAACAGAACTGTGAAGTTACTGTAGATTTCCTCATACTGCATTGGGCTATCTAATTAGTATGCGTTCCCAACAGTGATCAGAAGAATAGCCTGGTGCTTTCATACTGTTAATGAAACAAAAAAGCAAAGATCAGTTAACTAATAGAAAACAAAAATTCCTTGATTTTTTAATGCACATCCACGCAAAAAAAAAAAAGCGTGGATCATACATAGACAAGGTTCAAGACCTACTATATAGCTTAATTAGATTTTATTTGTGAGATTCTTTAATTAAAGTGCTGTCAAGTGTCTTCTCTGTCAGTGTTATATCTAAGAACACACACAGGGCAGACAGCAGGGATGCATCAAGAAAGAAACTGCGTCTAAGCACAAGAACCCTTAGGTTCTTTCAGAACAGAAGCTTTATTAATTAAATATGCTGGGGACGTTTGTTTTTTAGTTTTGACTTGAGTTTCTTTTGTTTGTTTTGTTTTTTATTGCTGAAACTCAGTTGTTTATAGTTTTGGCCTGTGCCAGTTTGTGGTGTTCATACGGTCCAGGGGTTATCATAGCTACAGGATCATTCTGCCAACACATGGTTTGAATGTGACTACACATGCTGCAAACAGTCCCTGTCTCTTAGGTGGTGGTAGCCTGTTGACAGTGTTTCAGACTACACCCCTCTAGGAGATACTGATCACATTGAGCACTGGAGTGACACCTGATATTGTGCATATCATGAAGGTCTTTGCCTCTACCTCCATGACATGTTGAATAAGTTTGGGAGTTGTTTGTTCTGTGGTATCATCTTGGGGACCCCTGTGAACATGGACCATCTCTATGTAGCACTCTCTGCAGGAGACTCAACCTGCTGTTGTCCCACTACATTTGCTCTGCTATATACTTGATAATTGACTTTGTACTTTCACAGAATAATCCCTTGTGAATTTTCACTCACTTCGTATGGGAGATCAGTTGTTACAGGAACTCTGGGATGAGTGACAGAAGGATGAATTAAGGTAATTGAATTGACCTGGAAAACTTCGTTAGCCATTGTGTAATGGAGAGTACAGAAAAGTGGTCATAAGTCCATCAGATGTTGGTAGACCTTGAATAAACTTAACTTCTAGATATGGAAGATCCTTCATGAAGTTCTATTCCAGGAGAAGATTGTCATAAACTCCTTTTCAGGAGTCAATAAAGAGATAGTTGCAATTATCTAAAGAAGCCTGTTTTATCAGGGTTGCTCCAATTTAGTAATTGGCAAGGTGGTAGTGATCTCATGGTCTGCAAAGCCATCTTTCAGATAATCTGTACACAGATGTTGTGCATTGACTATACTTTGAAGATCCAGTCACATTTCCTTTGCTCCAGTTAAATTTCTTACAAGTGCTGGAACAATGGACAAGAGTCATGTTCATATAGTACATAGACATTTTTCATAGACTCATTTCTGGAGTTATACAATAAAATGAATTGTTACTGTTCTTCCTTTTACCCAGTGTACTCCCTTAAGGGACAGAATTTGCAGTTGGGTATTAGGAACCAGCTGTGTTCTTATTTCCTTTGGTGAAGTATATGAGAATTGCTTGGAAAAGAGCTCTGAACTGGATATCCATGAATTTTGAGTATTCAGATTGATAGAGACTGTTATGTGGATATAGCTAGTAACTTTCTCATGGTGGTGGAACCTGCTACTTCTGAGAAGTCAGTAAGAATAAAATCAGGCAGACTTAAGGAAGTAGTAAGTGTAGAGGGGAGAACAGTTAAACTGAGTGCACCGCAATGTGCATTTTTAAAGCTGACCCTTGCCAGGTACAAAACTCTCTGTCTCTGAACAGGTGAAACCAAGCACTGAACATTAATTCAGGACATGCCTGAAAATTGAGGGGGTTCCTTTGAGTGAAGTGCCATCCCTCTGTGTTGTCATCTGGTGCATGCTGTCCTGTTGCCTAAACATCATCAGTGAAGAGATCAAACAGGCTTCTGTAGCATTGGCTTTGTCTTTAATGTGCTTTTTTGGAGAGTTCCTGCAGTGGAGATATGTACCCATATCCACTCTGCTGAGCACAACCATCTCTAGTCCTACACATGCCCTTTTTTATTTTTTATTATTATGTGGTAGCCAAAGAAGAA
>JAAGNO010011957.1:5769-16057 GCA_033439905.1 Ceryle rudis
TTATTCTACATATTCTATGTATTTCTATATATTCAGTACTTTTCTGCAGAAATGACTGTTATGTCATGGACAGGAAACATCTATTTATAAGATTTGACCAAAAAGAGCCAGGCTGGGCATTTCCCATCAGTAGCCTATCATGCAGAAGAGAACAACCTACAGCTGATTAAAATAGAAAAACCTGTTCAAAACAGTCAGTTAGCTAAAAGTAGGACAGAAGGGTATACTGCTAGGACTGTCACCTCCATAAAATAATGTAAATAAGTGATTTCATGCATGGTTGTCATGAGCAGATACGTGTGAGAGAAATGGTTCTGTCAGTTCTCACTATACAAATAAAACAACACTGCCAGCAAAGTACCTGCCACTATTCATCTCATGCTACAAACCCCACAATTTTTAGTGATCTACTTTTTAGCGTTAATATTTTCATAAGAAATCCACTTCAAACCTACTCCTAAGCAACATGTGTAACTGTAGAATATATTGAGATCAAAAAATTACATAGTCATTACCTTATGTACGTGCAGCTGCCTACATGCAACAAACTCCATATGAAGAGATGAATGTCGCAACCGTAATGCCTAATAGTAATAATGGATGTTAGCTATTATTAAGTATCTTAAAATAGCCATTTATATAATTTATATAAATTATAGATATTTACATTGGTGCTTTACATTGTGCATGTAAATATATGCATTGCATATAGTTAAATAGACTATCAAGTATATGATATAGACAAATATGTATCATATAAACATCCCTAAAAAATTCCATGTTAAATTTTAGCAATATAAAACTTAAGTGCCACCCCCACATCTCATAATAAGTACATGTGGTATGGCAGCTGGGCCTCTCTGAGAGTGGTGTTAGCATATGAGCCTTACCTAACCCTATCAGATAAGGGAGTAACCTAGTTATAAGAATACAAGTGTACCCTGGCCTTAAACAACCTGGCAATCACTCTAAATTTGAAGACTCCAAAGAATCCTCTAGATGGGCATATTGTGAGTACAAGTGACAGCAACAGCCAGTTGTTAGGTTCTAGGTAACGTAGAAGAGGCCTGTCAGGAACTAGTTCTTCTGTGCCACATCCTTGCCCTGACGGTGCCCAGGGTGACTCAAGAAGAGTTATCAGGGGCAGAAGAGTAAGATTAAAGATAAAGAGATTTCATAAGCACTCAAGAGACACCCACGGGACCTCTGGCATGGCTCAAGGAGTGTGCACCCCATGGTTGGATCCATCTCACTGACTTCCTTGATTTTTCTTTGGAACCCTGCCATCTCCCCTGTGGAACTGAAGGACTGTGTAATTTTCAAAAAATTCTTGTATCTGTGATCAAAGTGTTTTGGTGTCAAGGTCCATTTAGCCTTCACACTGTCAGTGTCCTCTTAAACCACAATGAACCTATATCTCTTGAGGCAATAATGCCCTTTAGTTTCTGTGGCTTCCCAGAGACTTAGCTTAGTTAACTTGACAGGTTTCACATCAAGGACAATGACCTATTCCTTCTTTAATCGTCTGAGTGAGCAGCTAATTCAAGGAGCTGCATTTGCACTGATTGGGTTGCTAGGATTTCTCAGATGTCACTGTTCCTTTGATCCTCCCTGTTTTCTCTGTTTGTTCTGATTAGCCTTAATCAGAAGACTTAAAAAAACACATCCCTCATAGCAAAAGGAGTATAGACACAAATCTTTGACTTTAAATTTTCTTAAGTTTATTGTTAGCTACTACAATATAGGGACTGCTACTCAGGATTCTGTCAGAATCACAGAAATATTCTTTATCGGCTTTTAAAAATAGTTCTTGGTAAACATTCATTTCTACTTTTTGCAAAAGGCATGCCTTATGTGCTCAGATCAGTGGATGGCTCCTCTCTTTTCCCACATACGTATGGTTAAATATATTGCTCTCTGCTTTCTTTGCAAAAGGATCAAAATCATAACAATCTCAACACAATGCACAGTTATGCATTTTAATTCTCAGAACTGCTTGATAGTCCTACAGTGCAAGCAGGAATTTCCTTACATAGAAGTATAGAATCTTCCAACATCTTCTCACTTTCATGGAATCACATAGACTTCTTGTGATTCATCTGTATTACCTGTACATGATTTCTGCTACAAGTCTTCATTGGTAAGATTTATCATCACTAAACATTCTAATCTTGGCTCACTGTGCTCACTTCCAATATGAAATGCATTTTATGAAGAGCAATTATTTCTTATCTGCTGTGAATTCTACCTTGTGATTGAAGGTATGGCAACCATAGACCATTTTACTTAGAGGCATCTCCACAGTGTCTCAGGTATTGATGCAACATGACTAGTTCTGGGTCTAGTTTTATTCAACATTTTCATCAATGACCTGGATGAAGGGATAGAGTGCACTCTCAGTAAGTTTTCTGATGATACTAAGCTGGGAGGAGTGGCTGATACACCGGAAGTTGGTGCTGCCATCCAGCGAGATCTGGACACAATGGAGAGCTGGGCAAAGGCAAACTTAATGAAATTCAACATGGATTAAGTGTAGAGTCCTACACCTGGAGAGGAACAACACTGTGTACCAGTACAGGTTAGGGGTAGACCCACTGGAAAGTGGCCCCATGAGAGGGACCTTGGTGTCCTGGTGGACAATAAGTTATTCATGGAACAGCAATGTGCCCTTGTGGCCAGGAAGGCCAATGGTATCCTGGGGTGCATAAAGAAGAGTGTGGCCAGCAGGTTGAGGGAGGTTCTCCTCCCCCTCTACTATGCACTAGTGAGATCACATCTGAAGTATTTTGTTCAGTTCTGGTCTCCCCGGTTCAAGAGGGACAGAGAAATACTAGAGAGAGTCCAATGGAGAGCTACAATGATGATGAAGGGACTGGAACATCTCTCTTATGAGAAAAGGCTGAGATCCCCGGGGCTGTTTAGCCTGGAAAAGAGAAGACTGAGAGGGGATCTTCTTAATGTTTACAAATATATCAAGGGTGGGTTTCAAGTAAAAGGGGACAGTCTCTTTTCAGTGGTGCCCTGTAATAGGATGAGAGGTAATGGTAGCAACGTGAAACACAAGAAATCCCACCTCAACATGAGGAAAAACTTCTTTACGGTGGGATTGACAGAGCACTGGAACAGGCTGCCCAGAGAGGTTGTCGAGTGTCCTTCTCTAGAGACTTTCAAGACCCACCTGGATCTGTTCCTGTGTGGTATGCCCTTGGTGTTCCTGTGTTGACAGTGGGGTTGGCCTCAATGATCTCCAGAGGTCCCTTCCAACCCCTAACGTTCTATGATTCTATGATATTATGAAGTAAATTTCTGTGTCAATTCATTGTAACTTGGCTCCTTATAGGGAATGCTAGGTTTTGTGGCTAAAAGCTAATCACAGAGATCCAGCTAGGATCAGATAAACCATGACAGATCATGAACCCTAGGAACAGCACAAGCTACTCTTAAAACCATCAAAGAGCAATAATTAGACCATTATCCCTGGTGTGGATCTCACCAAAGGGTAAAGGAATGTAAGCATCTCTTTGAAACACCATCCAAGTAAATGGGATTACTGCCTAAAGGGCTGAAGAATTTATTATGAAATGCAGTGAGGAGATGAATTTTGGCACTGTACAAAACTGAAAATGGAATGTCTCAGGTAAGGATCAAAGGCAGGAAAAAGGATTGATTAAGGTGGAACTGGGCAGAACAACCATGGGAAAAAACACTAAAAGGAATGGGCTGACTGTAAGCAGGCTATGATTAGTATTCCTGTCTGACAAATGTGTTTGATTGACACAATCTGTCTTGTCCTCCTATTGAATCTTATTTCATATATTTTTTCTGGATGGCTGAGCTCCCTGCTCTGGGTGTGTGTGTACAACAGCTAGCAAACTTCAAGCTGGATTATCTGAGGAGTAGGATATGAACTGCAGTTACCATCATCTGAAGAGACACCTCCAAACAAAGGGTCCAGCTGCCCTGAGGGAAACCAGGGACTGGGGAAACTGGAGGACACCGCTGTCTGGAGACCAGCTACTGGATAGACACAAACTTGGATGTGTCAACCCTATCAAACATGAATGACATGGTGAGAGATAGTGACTGCATAAGCAGCCTATGGTCTGAGCACAGATATTGGACAAACTTTAAGATAGTTTATTTTAGTATCTGAGAGATGTATGAATGTGGATGGGCATGTGGATCAAGAAAATGAAGGTGACGAAAGCATAACTTTGGCCTCCATTGTTCATGTCTATGAGAGTGCTATCTGTGTTTACATGGGTGTTGGTAAAGGTTTTGTTCTGTGTTATTTGTGAGACTTGCCATGATTGCTGTGGGTGCATGCATATATATGTGTGCTTATCAGGAATACATCCCCAGCCTCACCACTGGCTGCACCTAGAAGTACAGAAACATATGCATCCATTCTGCTGTGATGGACTAACCTGCTGTGCCTTAAAGTCCACTCAGTTTGACACTCATTTTCTACTGTAGTGGGCTGGGATGGAGAAATCCTCTGAGTCCTGAAGTTGTCCAGATTCAGTTACCCTTAATAACAGTTGTTTCTTTTCCCTTATGAATTCCAACTTCTGATTCAAAGAACCACAGATACTGAGATCATTTTACAGGAAGGAATCTCCAGAATGTCTCAGGGTGAGGTGATCACATAACACGAAGCAAAAGATGTTGTCACTTCACTATAGACTTGGCTTCCTACCCTGTCCTGTGGCGTTACCATCTGCCCAGTACAGTTAGGGGTTACAGATGCCAAAGCTCATTCTAGCAAGAGCTGAAAGGGCTTTTTTTTTTTTTTTTTTTTTTTTTTTTATCCTAAATAAGGAGTCTATTAGATCTGTTTTTGTGAAAGCAAATTTTTCAACAAAAAAGATTGTTACAAGAGAATTTTGAGCTAAGAAATTATGAAAATGTATTGTGAAAGAAAGTTACTATTGTTCCAATGTTCTTATTGTTTCTGAATCTTTTTAGCAAACCACTTGTTATATGTAATGTAGACCAATTATTTTAGATCATGGTTAAAAAGTAAAGAATAAATTTGTGATTAAATATTGATAATGCTTGATTAATATAAACTCCTTATTTTCCTTTACATTGTATTTTATGAATCATGTATTTTCATAAAAAATCTTAAATGAGAATGGGGACAATTTTTATATTAAAAAAACCTGCAACAACCAAACAACAAAACCACAACCCAAAGCAAACTAAGTATTTCTAACACAGGAAAATTGTTTCTTTGTCAGGAAAACTTTTAGTCTAGCCTAGTAATACAAATTTAGTGCATGTCCTTCTCATTTAGATAACTTCAATGGCATGTGTCAAAGTATAAAAATATTTTAAAAGTGTGTATGCTTATGTGAACACTCTAATTTTCTTATATTCTATTTATCTTTAGATAGTGTAGAATTTGTCCTGATCAATGGTTTTGAATGACAGCTATTACTTTGCATTTTCTAGGAGCAGACACATGACAGTTATCACAGCTTAGATGACATAAAGAAATTTGGTTGTAGGTCTGGAACTTTAGGTCAATTAAAATGAATAAGCAAGATAATTCAAATCTCTGTAGCAACAGCCATAGAGCCTACCTTTTGTATTTATTTATGTATATGGATTCCAAACACATTAGTGGATGTGCTTTTACACAGAAACTCTTTATTTTCATTTGTTCATATATTTATGACAGCTTTTGTAAATATCTGTATTTACTATGTAAATTATGTATTGTATATGCTCAGCTGAGGGTTTGCTTGTGTGTAATGCAAGTTTGTTTCTTCACTGAAGTAGAATTTCCAAGGAGATAAAAGTCTGTACTAAAGCAAGGATTTATTTTGAAAAGCTTTATTACAGAAAGCTTCAAATAACTGCACTTTGGGTGACTTAAAGTTCACAGAATCACAGAATGGTTTGGGTTAGAAGTAATATTTAATCATCTAATCTACCCCTCTGTCATGGGCAGGGACATCTTTCACTGCTCAAAGACCTATCCATCCTGACTTTGAAAATTTCCAGTGAAGAGGCATCCACAGCTTCTCTGGGCAACCTGTTCCAGATTCTCACCACCCTCATCACAAGAAAAAAAAACAGTCTTCCTTGTTTCTAATCAAATGTCTTAGTTTAAAACCATGGCCCCTTCTCTGGTCACTAGATACACTGGTAAAATCTCTCTGTATCTTTCTTATAAGTCCCCTTAAATATTGAAAGGCCACAATAAAATGTCCCTGGAGCCTTCTCTTCTTCAGGCAGAACCTCAACTCTCTCAGCCTCTCTCCGTAGGAGAGCTGTTCCAGCTCTCTGATCTTTTCCATGGGCCTCCTCTGGACCAACTCTAACAGGTCCATGTCTTTCCCGTACTGGGGGACCCAGAGCTAGATACAACATTCCTGGTGGGGTCTCATGAGAGCAGAGGGGGAGAATCACCTCCCTCAACCTACTAGCCATTCTTTTTATGAAGCCCAGGATACGATTTGGTTTCTCAGATGACAGTGCACATTGCTGGCTCTTGTTCAGTTTTCCCTCCACCAGTACTCCCAAGTCCTTTTCCACAGGGCTGCTCTCAATCCATTCATACTCCAGTCTCTTCTGACACTGGGGATTTCTCTGACCCAGGGGCAGGACCTTGCATTTGGATTTGTTGTACTTCATGATGTTCATATGGGCCCCTCTCAAGCCTGCCAAGGACAATCTGGATGTCCTCCCTTTTCTGAAGTGAATCAAGTGCACCACTCAGCTTGGTGCTGTCTGCAGGCTTGCTGAGGGTGCACTCAATCTCCCTGTTTGTGTCATTGATGAAGGTATTTAATAGTACTGGTCCCAGTGCAGATTGTTGTGGGACACCACTCATTCCTGGTTTCTCCATGGACATCGAGCTGTTACTGTAATTCTTTGGATACAGCCATACAGCCAATTCCTCATCTACCTACCAGTCCGTCCACCAAACCCGCATCTCTCCAATTTAGAGAGAAGGATGTTGTGAGGGACCGTATCAAATGCCTTACAGAACTCTAGGTAGAAGACATCTTTAGCCATTGCCTTGTCCACTGATGCAGTCACAGCATCATAGAAGGCCACTAAGACTAGTCATACACAGCTTGCCCTTGATGAAACCATGTTGTCTGTCTCTAATATCCTCCCCATCTTTCATATTTCTTGACATGTCTTCCAGGAGTATCTGTTCCATTATATTATCAGGCACAGAGGTGAGGCTGACTAGTCAGTAGTTCCCACAGTCCTCCTTTTTACTCTTTCTAAATACTTCTGATAGTTCAGTTTATAGACAGACCGTAGTTTTAATCATTGCCTCCAACAGTGAAAAAATAAACAGACCATATCTCTAAATACTTAGATCAACAACGCTGAAGACATGAGTTCTTTCTATTTTGTTTTCTTTTACACAATGCATTCACATGACTGTAATTCATGTCCATAAATTGATTACTGATAATATGTCTAATGGTGAAAGATAAGAGAATGCAGAAGCATAAAACAATAGTTCTTCAATTTGTTGTCAAATTTTGACAGAGCAAGCTTTTCCATGAAATAATAGAAACCCAGTTAAGACCAATATATTAATTGCATTCTATTTAAATGGAGAAGGGAACATAATATTAATTCTTCTTGTCTCTTTTTAGATAAAATTTTACATCCCTTACTATTGAAAATTAAAGAAATGTTGCAAGAACAATGGCTTGGAATGTTTTATAAGTAAAAACATTAGTTTTCATTGACCATCTCAAACTTCTTTCTTGGGAGATTTATTTTGAAATGTTAACACCTATGGATATCAACATGTACACAGAACTCCTATGAGACATGCTGATTAAAAATATTATCACGTTAAATTTATCAGTAAATTCTCCAGCAACATAGATTTATATACCATTTCAGAGGATGGGATATTACAACATATGAAAAACATGTCATCTGTTTTCAGTTTGCATATCAGAATTCTAGTAGTTGACTATGTGACTTTCCTCTCTTGCCATGAGATTATAATGGCAAATACCATTTTCTTTCTTCATTTTATTCTCCTTTCTGATTTCTTAAACTCACTGAGGTTAACAGATCAAGTTTTTAAGTCTTGATCCTATGCTTGTTACGTCTACCCAGGTAGAAGTGAAAACCCTAAATCCTACTGGTTGGACTGTCATGACCCACTCAGTCAAAGTGAGGGGGAAGAAGAAAGTGTTGGAAGTTCAGTGATTTGCTTGGATAAAATTAAGAAGACTTACATTATAGGTCCATAATATTAAAAAGGTTTAATTCTTAATTCCCTGAACTATAGCAACTACTAACACTATATATTATGTACTTAAAGGAAAGAGAAGGTAAAGAGGAGAGAAAGAGGAGAGAGAGGAGATGAGAAAGAGTGAAAGATTAAGCAAAGTTCAGGATCACCACCCAGGGTTCCAGCAATGTCTCACCTGGTCCATTCCTTGGAGACCTTTGGTGGTGGATACACGCCTGCAAGTTCTTTTCTACTCAAGTTCTTTTTTATTCCATGCTAAGAGGAGTGTTGCTTGACATACCCCTAAATTTGTATGGGAAGTGTAGAGAGGTGGTACTAATTTGCATACAAAGCATAAAGAGGTGATAACCACCGTTCCTTGCATTCACAAGAGGGGAAAGGGTAGCATTAACTCTTTCCACCAATGGAATCTGTGGTCGCAGAGACCTTGTATTTTATTGCCCTTTGCCTGGTAGCAGCACATGTGAAAATTTGGCAAGGGGACAAGGCTGCTTATCCTGCAATATACTTCACTTACACCTTAGCTGGCATATTTTGTCCCTTGTTCTAACTTCAAGGCTGCTTCTCAATGTCAGCTTGTTCAGGTCAGTGTTCCTCACACATCAACTCATCTCGATCAGCATTCCACATGGATTGATACCTCATATACAAAGAACTTCTGGGTTCTGAACCACATTCTGCATTGAACTATAGTAAAAGAAGGTGGGATAAATTTCAAAAGTGTTAGCCACCTAAAAGCCAATTAGCTGTCTAGAACTAATTGGTCATTCTGTTTTTACAGAATGACTCAGCTCTGAAAGTCAGTTGTTCACTTAGCTCAAGTAGTTGAATCACCATTGCAGGTATCTGTATCAATTTCTCTGTCAGGATGGTGAGTCCAGAATGGCCATTGATCTCTTAGATGGTTATGGTTAGGTAAAATCACTGCTACTATTAATAAACTTTTCTGTATCATTGAAATGGTAAATCTAAGAAAATAATTAGTTGGATAGTTTCCATATGTAAAAAAGGTCTGAGCTTCATTAGTTTTGTTACATATTCTTACTTGATAAGGGTCAAACTCTTGCTACACTGAAGTTAAAGATCCAGATTATTTTCTGGAACTGAGACTACAATTCCTAAGTATCTCGAGCAATCACTTATTTTATGTATTGTCTTCAGATTACTTATTCTACATATTTAAGTTAATACCATGCCCTATGATATTTCCATTTTGATGAGGTCCAGTATCATACTGTGTGATTACCTACTAGGGTAAATTGCATTCAGCTCCTGATTTTTCCAATAGCTCATGTTTTTAAGCTACACTACTACTGTTATTACCTGACCTGTATACGTAGTTTCTTTCCTTTAGAAAACAAAAAATCAGACAGTAGTTTCTTTTCACAACTATCTGAGATCAGGAGACAGTTGCTATATGTGTACAAATCCAGGGAATACCACTGGGTTCAGTGGTAAAGCATGTGCCTTGATACCATCATCTGGGATAATAAAATTACTGTCTATATGATTTTTTCTTTTCATTGTAGGAATTTGCACAACATCATAAAGATCAAAATCAGACTCCATTTCAACAAATTCAAGGTGTGAAATTAATGTTTTACACAGCTCTCTGCTCCTTAGCTCTAATGTAAGACATTACTGTGTTATTTGCAGGGAGAAGTGCAAATCACTATTGGTTTGAAAGCTGTTTCTGTAGAGAAATATCCTCATATAATGGACTCCTCTTTTCAGAAAAGCTTGATTGTTGTAATATTCTATGACTTCCAGATTTCATTTCTTTTTATTTCAATGCCACCTACAGTGAATGCAAAGACATATTAAAAAAGAAGAACATTATGGAAGGAGCATTAAGAGTCAGCAAGAAAAACTGGAACATTGAATGAATCACAAAATCTTTCAGAGTTTTTTTCATTGAAGATGGTGACATTTATATTTTAACATAACTTTGCTATCACCTTCCTGATTGATGGCAATTGAAAAGAGGCCAACCTGTTACCCGAAAGAGCTCTATATGGAAAACTGTCTAAGGAAAAGTAC
>JAAGNO010011957.1:16829-29603 GCA_033439905.1 Ceryle rudis
AACAATATTTCTTTTTTTTTTTTTTTTAATTACTGCAGTATAAGTTCATAATGTATCTAAAAAATGCTCTTTCTTAGCATTTACAAGAAGGTCAAGTCTGTACTGAGTTCCATAATGGAATGAGATCACTGCACAAAGTTTACACTGAAGAAAATTACCATGGCTACTACATTTTCATGATACAGATGTTAGTAGATGTCATCAGTTCAGCTTGTTCTTTGAGTCATGGCAAAACATTCTGATATGAATGAGAAATATGAAGCCTACAAAGAGAATAAAAGACTATTTTTGTGAAATGAATAAGACTAGCCTAATTAATGGTCTTTAACCAACTTCTTAAAGCAATGACTCAGGTGAGTTTAAATAGAAACCTATTTTGCCTAAGTTAATTCTAAGTGATGTTTACCTATTATAAATATTTTTTACAGAATAAAATAACATTTTTTGCTCTCCTTGGCAAATATCCCCACTAGCAGTACAGAAGAAATAATATTTCTTGGGAATCACTAAAATGTAATAGTAGTTGATATCTGCCATAAAGGGAGAAATATGTTGTTCAATAACAGTAGGTTGCTCAATAAAAGGTTAATATTTTCTCATATTCTATTTCTGTAAGAGCTTTGCATGTAAGATGGTGCCTACAAGAATGTTGTTTCATGTAGAGTGGCTATTAATGTGGTTCAAATCCCTTTAATGTTATGAGAACTAAGTGCAAGAATGATAATGGGAACTACCCGTTAAATATCTTGAATTTGAAACTGGAAATTCTCAAGAATACTGTACATTATTCTATCTCATTCTGAATAACTTTGGAATATATGATGTTAGTTGTTGTCCCCAGTCATTAGATGAAGAACAGATTTCTTAAAATTTTGTACCATAAAATAATTCAAAACACTGGCTAGAGAAAAAGCAATAAAATAAAATGAAACCAGAAGCAATTTGTGTGTCATGTGGTACATCTATATAAGATAAATTATTAGTGTCTAATTTACAAAAGATGTGCTCCTGGATGCAGATGATCCTTCCACCAGGTGAAATTATACCTCTTGCACTGCCTGATACATTAATCTCTTGACTTGAAGAAAAATATAAATGATCGATAGTGTAAGTTTGTAATGAAAGGATGTTCTTAGTACCCTCAAGTTGCACATACTTGAAGGTTAGAGAAGCCAAAGAAGAGCTGGAATCTGTAAAACCTGAGCCAAAATGGATTGAACATATGCTTCCTACAGATAAGGAATGTTCTTTAAGTGCTAGACAAGGTAGGTGAGGCTACCCAAGGATCCAGGTAACTGTGTTCACCATTCTTTATACTGTCACAGAGCTACTGTGGATTCAGAAAGATGTGAGTCCATTCAGGATCCAAGAAAAAAGCTGAAGAGACTTTAGAGAGCTCTTTTTCTGGGAAGCTTTTCTGTTCTTCTGGTTTAAAGAATAGATTTTTTTAATTTTCCAATTGTTTTAGGATTTTCAGATATAGGAAGGGAGCACAGCTTGTTACTAACAAGCTTCTAATAGCTTTTTAAAGGGAATGGTGGCATGGCAGAAAAATTAAAGACTGAAAATATATAAATTAATAGCTCTAATGCAAATGTCACTGATCTCTCAAAAGATATCCAGAAATGAAAATTCAAATCTTCCTGTTAAATTTTGTTAAATCAGCTCCAACCAGCTTTAACCAGCTTCAGTCATCTCCAACTGACCAATACTGCTCAGCCTCTGAGGGAGAACTGTCCTACTGTGCTGGGGCTACAGCAGGCCCACAGTGCATTTCATCATTTCTTTCACACAATATATTTAATGTATGACATGACCTCTACAAATATGAACACACATAAACAATTGAACTCCTTAACCACTACCCTCATTCATCCCATCTTTTACCCATCTGGTTCTTCTCCCATTCACACCATAATATCCTAACTAAGATGCAAGAATAGGAAGCTGCTAAATTCAAAGCCAGTGACTCTCACTATGTGGTCTCCCTTTCTCCACAGACCTATCTAAGACAGTCAGACTGTCTACATCTAGTTTACCCTTTATCTTTGGACTAGTCCCAAAGTATTCTCCTTCATATACCCAGATTGCCCCAAAGGAAGTCACTCAAAGATTTTCCCAGGGACTGAATTCAGCCTAACAACTGTGCCCCAGAGACTACAAGGGGCGCCACTGAGAGGAGGGAGCCAGGCTTGGTGGCAGGATGAGGGCATAACTTGAAAGAGGAGAGGTCCTGACTGGAAATGAGACTCATGAAGGCAATCAAGGTACCTACAGAGGTTGTGTAGGCTTCATTCTTGGAGGTGTAAAAAATCCAGCTGGACAAATCTCTAAACATCCTGGTCTGACCTCAGAGCTGACCCTGCTCTAAGCAGGAGGTTGGAGTCAAGACCTCTTGAGGACCCTTCCAACATGAATTTTCTTGTGATGGTATGATCCTAATTGCCTTTCTTTCTAATGGAGTGCTTTTTAATTCTGTCTTTTGGGAAAAAAATACATTATAAACAAGCAGTAATGAGGATAATTACACCAAAGGGCTTTAGACATCTTGCTAGAAGTGCTTTTTGCTTTCCATTCACAGGAGAAAGATGATTGTTCTTCCTATAATAGCCTGAAATGCAACCTTACGGGGATCTTTAAAATTTCTTTAGCACAAGCTTTTTGCTTATTTACTTGTTTTCTTTGTATGAGTTAAGCAATAGTTTAATATTTACAGAAAACTGAAACATTTGCTAATAATAGTAGTGTTGTATCTTTGAAGTACTTCTTGCTGTCATCTAATAGATACTATGAGAATTTATTGTCAACATGATTGTTAAAATTCAAATTTTAAACTAGATCTGGTCAGATTTACTCTGGTTAACACTCAGGAATCATTCAAGTGAAAACAGTGGTCTAAATTGTAGCACTACAAGATGTCACATCATTCCAAGACATTCAAATTATCAAGAGGAAATTTTTTTTTCATTTTTACAGTCAGTTTCTTTCTTGCTTTTCCTTGCTTCAGAACAATAATAAATAGTTCTTCATTTAGACCAGCAGCAGACTTTAAGCCCTAATAATCTGTTCCTACTTCATTGCTTTCAAGTCCACAGACTCATGGGCATACATTAACAAGTGATTCTTGTGTATCTGGAACAAATAAGCATAAGGTACTCCCCACATAGACTATCATTTCAGTAAATGATGAGTTGCTACTCTAGTGAGATACCTAGTATAAGAAGATGCAGCTTAGTATTAAAGAGCAGTAAAAATGGGGACAGTGGAAAATAAAATGAATCCAAGCATACTTCATTTCAGTTAAATACCACAGAGAAATATTTATCTGTATGTTGGATTATTCTTTTTTATATATTTTGCTGTTTGTTTTTAATCTCATTCATAATGTTGCAAATGTGCACTCAAAGAATGTAAGATAAGAAATGTGGGGAAAAAAAACCCCAAACAGTAAGAAATTATTTGAAGACAATGGTTTTGTTAAGCAATTCATTGTGTTTTATGTCCTTGAAACTAGAAACCTTATTTTAGTCCATGTTTAGCTCTAAAAGAAATGACCTTTCAATAGAAACATAGAAGTGTAGAATCATCTGAAGAGCTATATCTAAATTAAAACCTCTGTCCTTAATTATCATCACAGTGATGTAGCTTTTGACTAGCAGACTTACAAGCTTGATAATAAATTCACTGGGAATTCGGCTTTTGCTGGAAGTTGGAGCTACAGTTCCCTCAATTTAAAAGGAGAGTAGTGTTAAAGAAATTCTGCAGCTAATTCTCAAATGTGAAATTTCCATGATCTGAAGCAGATTTAGAGAGTGAACCTTAGAAAATGATCCAATATATCCACTTTCTTGTCCCGGGCTCTTGAGGAAATCAGAGACCAAGGATTGTAGCTGTTACTTACCAATGTGGTAAAACAAAATATGTGTTTATCAGTGGTCATGCTCTTTACTGATTAATATATCTGAGAAAATGGTCCTGGTTACCAGATCAAGTAATTTTGCTTTGTAACTTCTGTTACTGAACAGAAGCCCACGAGATAAATATGAGGTTAAATGATATTATTTCATAAATTACCTTGTTCAAATGTAAATTAAAAAAAAACAAACCAAAACAAAACAAAAAAACAAACAAAAACCACCAAGTAAGGTAGAAGTGATTAAAAAAAATCAAGTAGATATGAAAAAGTGAAGATAAGGCATATCTGAGTTTAAGGATTTCATACTGGATTAAAACTTTGCTGTCATTAACTCAAGCCTCCAAGCTACAGCAGGAAATTGTGTTATGAGGTACCTAATAAAAGTTTATATAACACTGAACTAAATATGAGGAAGGCAGAAATAATTAGGTTTCTACTGGTTTAGAAAAGACAAAGCTTGTCACAGCACATGACAAGAGGTCTACAGAAGGCTGCCATAAAAAAAGGCAATAATAATGTCTTTCTTATCAAGACAAATAACACAACAATTAATAACAACAAGAATTTTTTTGGTGTCACAGTTTAGCATCAAGCCAGCCCCACAGACCTGTAACACATGCTCTCTGTTACCCCCGCTCCCTCCCCAAAGAGGAAGAGAAAGGGAATAAGGGAGAGAGACTTAGCAATTAGAAAAGGAAACTAGAACAGCTTTAATGAAAATGAAAGTAATAATAATAATGGAATATATACAAATATTTACAAAACCAATATTGAACCCAATCCCCTCTGATGTCAATTTTGTCACTGTCACCACTGATTCTGTGGAGCAGGCACCAGTAAAGTTGAAGACTGGGCTCGGCAGCAGATGGGAGCTGTGTTCAGAAGATGGATTCTGGTACCAGATTCAGGAACACACAGGTCAGGATCAACGGCAGAATGGACAGAGACCTCCTTGAATGCTCCAAGGAAGAAACTGGAAGAGGACATAAGCCAAGCTGAGCAAAGCTGGCAAAGTGGACCAAGAGAGGCAAGGCACTCATGATCCCTCAGCTGTATACTGAATATGACATATATGGATGGAATACCTCGTTGGTCAGTTTAGGGTCACCTGTCCTGTCCTCTCTTCCCTGCAGGTGTGGCCTTTTACCTTCCTGCACCCCCCCCCCCCCCAAAGTGGTACACAGGATCCAGCAGTGGCCTTGGTCTGCACACCAATCCTTCTTAGTAACTCTAAACATGGTGTGTTATCAATGCCAGCAGCAGACACTGCCTGTGAAAACAGGCTGCTAACTTCAGACAGTGCTGTTAATTAGAAGAATTGAGATGAAAAATAAAAATCACTGAACAGAGTTAGTTCTGTTATCACTCAAACCAGGACAACAGGAAAAAAATATAAAAATAAAATCTAGTAAACAATATGATAGACTGTAATAGAAACTGGTACAGTTTTAATCATTTGAGTTGTTTTTTAAAAATAGGTTAACCTGTCATGAGTATTGCTGTTCTTCCCATGGTGTCTGGGCATGAGTTAGGTGAATTCTCATTCTCAGTTCCAGTCTTATTTTGTATGATTCTGTTTACAAGCTGACAAAGTCCTACTTTAAACTGATTACTTTTCTTGATCCTGTTCTTGTTCAGATGATTGGAAATCTAATTTTCAGCACAAATATATTTAAATTTGTCTGTTATCATCCCCTCTGTATACTTTAACAAACTGTCATCTCTTAAAGTCTTCCAGTGAGTCAGAATACCCATTATTGTGACTATTCTAATAACTTTCTTGTTTTCTCACTGCTGTTTGAATTATCCATTTTGAGCATAGGTTAATGAAAAACGTGTTCTCATCAGTGCTTTGTACAATCACATTTATACTTTCCAGTTCCTACAGCAGATCTTGAATCTGATTGACACTAACAATGTATTGGGCTGATTCACTGTCTTACTATAAAGGGACTCATGTTCATTTCAAGCTCCATTCAAGGAGCATGCTGTCACATCTGGGATGGAGCAGGCACCTTTCTTATATTTCAGTTGAAGAAAACAACAAAAAGTTTGTAAGCCAGAATTAATTTCCTTCTCATGTGATGGTACAATCAGGTCATTCTTTACCTCTTTACTTCCTTCTGATGAACTCTCAACACCTACAAGAGTTTTGATAGTTTCTGACACAGTCTATATTTTGTCTCACTTAGAGTATCTAAACATTAGGTGGTTTATTTGTCTTTGTTCCTTCTGTAGTCAATAAAGGAAGTGTGATAGCACCAACTCAGAAGTAAGTCTTTAGTGCTGTTGTGATAAACTTGTATTCACAATGAATATAGAGGAAACCTAACCACCTTATTTATATAACTTTGAACAGCTTTAGTTACCTACATATAACTATGGGGTAGTCTGCAGAGCCTCCTCTTGGTAATGTGGTTTGAGTAAAAACATCTAATATGATAGAAACTAAGTGCAGACAGCTTGTGTGAATGGAATATCCAAAACTGCCTATTCTGCAAAGCTTGTTGACCAAAACCTGGTAATACTATAAGGAAGATAATGGAAGTTTAAAACAGTCTTCAAAGGAACTAAGAAGCAGTGAAGGCATTACCTGCAGACTGTTTAAACAAGGATGCTATCATATTGCAAAGAAGTTTAGACTGATAATCAGCAGCCATCTGAGGGTTTCTGTCCCCACCAGCAGTGCCCTTGAGGCACACCAAATCCTCCCCAGGTTGAACAGCAGGGCCTGTAGCTATCAGTGGGCTGTCAGTGTAGAGGCATGTTGTGGTTTAGACCCAGCCAGGAGCTGAGCACCACACAGCTGCTAACTCACCACACCCCCAACACCTACCCCACCCAAAACCCTCCTCACAATGCCATGGGAAGGAGAAAAAGGCAAAATCCTGTGGGTTGAGAAAAGGAGAATTTAATAAACAATGCAAGAGGAGAACAAACAGCAATAGTAATGAAGCAATATAGTGAGTGATATAAACCACCCAGACCAACCAGAGTTGCACCAATGGTACCTCATCATAGACCATGTGCCTGGCCCTTATATAGCAGGCATGATACCAGTATGGTATGAAATATCCCACTGACTGGCTCCACTGTCTATCCTAGCTGTGGTCTCCTCCCAGATTCTGGTGAAAATTAATCCTACCCTAGCTGAAACCAGGACAAGGCAGTATGCAGCGATGCCATCTTGGGGTGCAGGGGCATCTCCTGGACTAATTCCTCCCTGGTGGGTGCATCAGCAGCACCATGGCAGGAACAGCTTAGGGTTGGGGGGGAAGGGCACAAAAAGCTAGGGCAGAGTGTCTCCTGCAGGAGGGGTGTGCACCCAGGGGAGTACTCACAGCTGTGAAGGGTGAGCTTGTAGCTGTGAGTGTGTGCATGTGTGTAGGGGGAATTAGAATCAGGTCAGTTTGCATTCTGTATTATTGAATTTAATCTCCTAATTATTATTCTGGACCTCAAGGTCATCTGATTTGGGGGTTTTTGATGGGAGGGGGAAAAGGATAGTCCTTGTATGCAGTAGCAATATCTCACAAGTTCTTTCATTAACAAATCTTATTAAAAATCATCCTACATAAAAAAAAAAAAAAGAAAGAAAAAGGAAAAGAAGATAAAAAAAAAAAAAAAAGAAAGAAAAAGAAAAAATATACTTCCTTTTTTAAACCAAATAGTTATCCACTGAAGGAAGGCACTGTATTAATCTACCACAATATGTATCAAGGGATAACCTTTTCCTCTGTTTTCCTCCATTTTACTTGCAGCTATTCTGGATTAAAAAGCAAACCCAAATGTTTCTCCTGTTTGTCTCAATATCCCATCTTTTTTTTCTGTATACCTTGATCACAAGCAATAACATCACATACTGTTTTTTTGTTATATATTTTTAGCAAAAGCTCTAAACTCATTAAATCAAATAAATAAAAAATTAGTACTGCACTTGACATAATTCCACCCCAAAAATGAAGAGAGAAGAGGATCCAAGTGTGCCTTGAAGATGATAGAAAATTAATGCCTTTCTTTGAGAGGGCAGCTGAAGTATAAGCAGTAAAATACCAACATTTAGGTAATTCTGTAAAAAGAATTTACCATGGGTTCCTTTTACTGTCAAGATTCCAAGCTCTATGGTGCAGTCAACACACTGCAAGAAAGGGATGACACTCAGAGGGACCTTGACAGGCTGGAGAGGTGGGCCCATACCAATGTAATGAGGTTCAACAAGGCTAAGTGCAAGATCCTGCACCTGGGTTGGGGAAATCCCCAAAAGAAATACAGGCTGGGAAATGAGTGGCTTAAGAGCAGCCCTGCAGAGGAGTTGGGGGTGCTGATTGATGAAAAGCTCAATATAAAACATCAATGTGCACTTGCAACCCAGAAAGACAACCTTATCCTGTACTGCATCCAAAGAAACATGGCCAACATCTTGAGGAAGGCGATTCTGCCCCTCTATTCATGTATTATGTATCATGTCCAGCTCTGGAACCCCTAATACAAGAGGGACACAGACCTGTTGGAGTGGATCCAGATGAGGGCCACAAAGATGGTCAGAGGGCTGGAAAACCTTTCCTGTGAAGACAGGCTGAGAGAGTTAAGTTTCCTTCACCTGGAGAAGAGAAGGTTCCAGGGACGTGTTATTGCAGCCTTCTAATATCTGAAGAGGGCCTACAAGAAAGCTGGGGTAGGGACTTTTACAAGACTCTTGTTAGTCCAACACTGATACCAGAAAAGGGACAACCAGAAAAGCAGTAGAGGGTGATTAGGTAATTCTAATCCTTCCTTTATCAACATCTGCCAGAATAACCTATTCTTAATGGGTAAATAATTCTGCAAATTATTGCAAATGAAAAATTGATTTGACAGCATGGCAAATAAAATCTCAAAAAAAAAAAAAAAAAAAAAAAAAAAAAAAGTACAGTCATCTGGACCAAAAATACTGAGGAGTTCATTCATAATAGGGAAAACAAATATATAGCTCAGACCCTTCTAAAGAAATGTTTTTCTCCCGGTATAGACATCACCAGTGTCAGCTTCAGACTAGAAGTCCAGACTAAAGGGTTTTCTCCATCTGACTATGTTGTACTTTCACCATGGTAGGCAGCTAAGCACCACACAGCTTCTTGCTCATTCCCCAAAGTGGGATGGAAGGGGGAATGAGGAGGATAAAGTGAGAATATATGTGGGTTGAGATAAAGACAGTTTAATAGGTAAAGCAAAAGCTGTGTGAGCAAGTCAAGCAAAACAAGGAATTAATTCACTCCTTCCTATTAACAGGCAGGTGTTCAACCATCTCCAGGAATGCAGGGCTCCACCACATGTAATGGTGACTTGGGAAGACAAACACATAACTCTGAACATCCCCCTTCCTCCCCCTCCAGTTTTTATTGTTGAGGATGATATCTTATAATTTGGGATATTTCTTTGTTCAGTAGAGGTAACTGTCCTAGCTGTGTCCCCTCCCAGCTTCTTATGCACCCCCTGCCTACTCTCTGGCAGAGTGATGTGAGGAGCAGAAAAGGTTTTGACACTGTGTAGGCAATGCTCAACAACAGGTGAAACATCAGCATTGTATCAATCCTGTTTCAGTCATAAAACCAAAACAGTATCATACAAGCTACCATTAAGAAAATTAACTCTATCCCAGCCCAGACCAGTACAGAAGGTTAACAATTTAGACAGCTTATTCAATATTAGTGGTTATAAAAAGTATTACATGAGTCTCATAAGTGTTAGGAACCACCACAAAGAATAGAACTCTAAGGCACATTTTACTTTAAGCAACTCTACAAACAGCACAAACTTGACAGAGTTACTGGTTAGATTCATGTATGAATCTGAAATTCATAGCAGTGAAACAATACAGTGGGTTTAAAGTAATTACACTAACTATCCCTTCCTTCCAAAACATATCTGAAGGCTCTGGAAATTCCATCATTTGTACAGTCATTAACATTCTGTCCCAGTAGGTGGCATGAACTATGAATTAATTGATCAGGAGGGTCTCATCAATGTGTACAAACATCTGAAAGGAGGGTGTAAAGAAGATGGAGTCAAGCTCTTTTCAGTGGCACCCCGTGACAAGACAAGAAGCAATGAGCATGAACTGTAAGTACAGGAGATTCTGTCTGAGCCCTGAAACACAGGACATTCTGTTCACTCAGACTGTGAACAGCAAGACAGTGACAACGGCACTAGTAAACCCCGTGCTGAAGCATTGTGGGTTTTTTTCTTCTGTTTTTAAGGTGGATGAGGGGAAGAAAAGACCTGGCAGGACTCTCACAGGAGAGGCTGAGAGTGTAACATGGCTGGGGGCATTCCCGGAGAAACCACAAGTGCTTTAACTGCAACAAAACTGGAAGTGGTGCTCAGACCATAAACAGCGAGACAGCTGCATTCTCTCTTGTTGGCGTGCAGACAACAGGGCGCATAAGTGAAAGCACAAGAGAGTAAAAAATATAAAATAAAATAAAAAATAATTAGAAGAAAGAAACAGCACAAGCAGGACTAGCAATGGTTGTGAGCCAGACAAAAACTCCTGCCAGAAAGAATGTGGTGACCCAGACAGAGGTCCTCCAGAAGCACACAGGTGTCCAGGCCTCTGGCTGCAGAGAATTCTGGAGCCTGGCACTGCTAGTGGAGAGTGATGGGGACAACACCTGTGTCCAGTGGGACCAGATGAATAATCTGCTGAGCCTGGTGGCTGAGCTAAAGGAGGAGGTTGAAAAGCAGAGAACAATAAGAGAATGTGAAAGGGAAATAGACCAGTGAAGTCAGGCCCTACCATCTGTGAGGATATGGCAGCAGGTGGAGTCTTCATTAGAAGGAGAGAAACCCCTCCTTCCTTGTCAACAGGTAAAAGGAGGGAACCTAAGAAATGAGGGGGAATGGAAACAGGTCCCTGATTGGTGAGGCAAGCAAATCCCTTCCTGGTCTCTCTCTCCTTTGCTCTTGCACAATGGGTATGGGGCTCTGGAAATTGAGGGACAAACAAATGAAGATGAAGGTCCATCAGGGGAGTCGCCCAAGGTAAGTCGGTCTCCCAGGACTACCTCTAACAAGAAAAAAAGGAGGGTAATTGTAGCTGGTGACTCCCTTCTAAGAGGGACTGAGGGCCCCATATGCTGGCTGGATCCACATCATAGAGAAGTCTGCTGCCTCCTTGGGGCCAAGGTCAGAGATATTACTGGGGAGCTCTCTGGTCTGGTACAGCCATCAGACTGTTACCCTCTATTGGTTATCCAGGTTGGTAATGATGATGTTATGGAGATAAACCTGAAAACAATTAAAAAAGACTTCAGGGCCCTGGGGAGATTGCTTGGGGGCTCAGGAGCCCAGGTGGTGTTCTCTTCAATCCCTTCAGTGGCAGAAATGAATACTGACAGAGGAAGGAAGACCCACCTGATTAACATGTGGCTGAGAGGCTGGTGCCACCAACAGAATTTTGGGTTTTTTTGAACAGGGGGAGCTTTATTCTGCACAGGGTCTGAGGGTGACAGACGGAGTTCATCTGTCTCAAAGGGGGAAAAGAATCCTTGTGTACAAGCTGGCTGGGCTAATTGAAAGGGCTTTAAATTAGGTTTGAAGGGGGAAGGGGATAAAACTAGGCCTGCAAGAGTTGAGCCTAAGGATAGTAGGCCGCTGTTGGGAATTAAGTTGTTATCCTGGCTCAGGTGCCTTTATGCTAATGCATGCAGCATGGGAAACAAGCAGGAGGAGCTGGAGGCCATTGTGCACCACAACTGCTATGATGTAGTCGCCATTACAGAAACATGGTGGGATGACTCATGAGTGGAGTGCTGCAGTGGATGGCTATAAGCTCTACAAATGGAACAGGCAAGATAGAAATGGTGGTGGGATGGGTGTCTATATTTTTGATGTGTTTTGATTTCATGGAGGTCAACAAGTGTGATGGACCAGTTGAATGTTCATGGGTAAAATTGAGGAAGGCCAACAAGGTGGATATCCTGTTGGGAGTCTGTTATAGACCACCTAACCAGGATGAAGAGGTTGATGAACTGTTCTATAGACAACTGTCAGAAGCTGCAAAATCGCAAGCCCTTGTTCCTGTGGGGGGACCTTAACTCACCAGACATCTGCTGGAAATATAACACAGCAGACAGGAAAAAGTCTAGGAGATTCCTGGAGTGTGTGGAGGATAACTTCCTGACTCAGCTGGTAAGTGAGCCCACCAAGGGAGGTGCCTTGCTGGACTTGTTGTTTACATAGATGGTCTGCTGGATAACGTGGTAGATGGAGGCCATTTTTGGCTTAGCAATCATGAAATGATAGAGTTCACAACTCTTGGCCAAGTAAGGAGGAGGGCAGCAAAACTATTACCATGGACTTCCGAAGAGCAGACTTCAACCTGCTTAGGACACTGGTTGAGAAAGTCCCTTGGGGTACAGTCCTGGAGGGCAAAGGGGTCCAGGAAGGCTGGACTTTTTTCAAGAAGGAGCTCTTAAATGCACAGGAGCAGGCTGTCCCCATCTGTCATAAGACAAACTGGCGGAGAAAATGACTGGTCTGGCTGAACAGGGAGCTTTTGCTGGGACTTAGGAGAAAGAGGACAGTCTACCACCGTTGGAAGAAGGGCCGGCTACTCAGGAAGAGTATAGGGATTTAGTTAAGTCATGTAGAAAGAACATTAGAGGGGCAAAAGCTCAGCTAGAAGAGGTCCAAGAGATGATAAAAAGTGTTTTTACCAATATATAAACATCAGAAAAAGAACCAGGGAGAATGTCCACCCTTTATTGGATGTGAAGGTGGAACATTATTACCAAGGACGAAGAAAAGGCTGAGGTACTTAATGCCTTCTTTGCCTCAGTCTTTCATAGTCAGACCAGTTATCCTCATGGTATTCAGTC
>JAAGNO010011958.1:0-33166 GCA_033439905.1 Ceryle rudis
AGAAATCCGGCAGCAGTCTTCATCACAACTCTGCTGAGTATTGCAGAGCAAAAGGACATGGGTCAATGTACACAAATCCCAACAACAACAAAAAAATCCCTGTGAAGGTGGTCAAACATGGTGACACAGACTAGAGAGGCTGCAAAATCCTCCATCTCAGGCAGATTTGATGTAAGTTTTAGGTTAGCCCTATTTCAAGCAGAGACTGGGACTAGATGATCTCACAAAATCTCATAGAATCATAGAATATCTCTAAGTTGGAAGCAATCCATAAGGATTATTGAGTCCAACTTCCTGCTCCTCACAGGACTACCTAGAAAAAAACATTATGACTAAGAGCATCGTCCAGATGCTTCTTGAACTGTGACATGGCATGATCCTACAAAAACCCCAGTGCTATTAATAGATTCATAGGATCCATCATGCAAAGACAGGATAAAAATTGATGTCTAGAACAAAGAAGAAACTACACATGAAGGCACTTCTTACCTTGAGGATTAATTGTATCTACACTCTCATGGAAACTCAAGGAATATGCAGGTGACTGCGGCAAGAGAAATCAATGTATATTTAATGAACAGTGCCTCTTCAAACATGAAATAATCAACAAAATAGCTGTTTTTAAAACCCTCAAATTTTTCACTCCAGAGGGAGAAAATCCGAATCCACACACCTCCTCCAATTCTTCTATGTGTATGCTATTCTGATGGAATACACTCTTTGAACTAAAAAGCACCAAAAATATTTTACTCAGAAGCTTGTGACATCATTTTATTGTATTTTGTTGCATTGTTTTCATGACATGCCTAATACAGTATTTGTAACCACTACGAAAAGGACTGTATGAGGTCATTCACTGCACTTAGAGCCAAATTTGACAACCAGTAAGCAAATAGGCAGCTACAGGTCTTACTGTTTTTTTGAAGGGAGCATTTAATGTCCAGAATAGAAGCCCAGGATCAGAACCATCTTACTGTCCTTAACATTATTATGTTCTGGGTAAATATGAACATATTCAAAATGAGAGATGGTGAAAACGTCATGGTTAAGTTTAAGTCCACAAGCAGTTTCACGGAACATTCATATGTGCCTAACAACTGCACATTTTTGTAGCAACAATTTGTCCTAGCTAAATAAGGTTATATTTATGCTGATAGATGCTTTATTTCCCTAGTTTATCTGTAAAGCACATAATCCACAAAACTAAAACTGAGGTTTCTGGGATTTTTCTAATGTCTATGTCAAAAAGAGTTTTGTAGGGGTCTGGGGTCTGTTTTTCCTTTTCCTGTAAGTTTTAGTCCTAGAACTGGAATAAATTCTCTAAGAGACAGCATAAAGGACAGCCATTTTACTGTGGGCTTTTCCCAGCAGATATCAAAAAAAAACCTCCTTGAATGCAAGCCAAATAATGCCACATTACAAAATTACTCATCCTGAGCTATTTTAACTTCTCTCCACCACTCTGCTCAAAAAATACCAAAACCAAAACAAACACCAGATGCAGATTAAATTTGCTAAACTTCTACAAATCACTGGCAATACTGGGACAATTGTGTTTGCTACACTTTTGAATGACTGAACTCCCATAGTTTTTTTCTTTTGTTTCTGCCCTGTTCAGGTATTTGTTTGCTGTATCTGGCTGGATCACGACTAACAGAAATGAAACATTGTGCATTATATTTGAAAAAAACCTACACATATAATTTTAGATATCAAGAACTCTCCATTTCTCTCCTGACACTCATAGCATCTATCATCATTGTGCCTCATCTTAAAAATAGTTACACTTCTTTTTCTGAGATAAAATACACCAGGTCTGAGATAGGAGTACACAATAGCAGAAAAGATCTTCAGTTTACTATGTTAGGTAATCTTCAGAGCTGACACTTCATTGCGAGGGTCAGCACAAGGTAGTTTAGCCATTTGAATGTGCTTTACAAATGAGAAAAAACAATCCAGTTTGTAACTATTGTCTCTTTAAGATTCTTAAAACATAGCAAAAAGTAAACATTTACTGGATTATTTTAACGTATATTACTAGAACCAACAGGACATAACTTTAAACATGTGTAATGTATTATACATAAAAATGCATAGATGTACAGTAAATATGTTCATTTATATGTAGACAGATTACTCTGTATGTACACATAGAGTCTGCTGTGCTTCTGAAAGTCTAAGCAGTAATTCCTGCGGTATATTGTCTTAAAGCAGTTTTATTATACAACTGTTTCAATGTAGCAGGTGCTGAGAACAATGTATATTAACGCTAAGTAGGTAAATCATATCCATTTACTCTTGCAATGTACAAATATAGGAAACAAAGGCCATAAATGCATTAGTACCTATACCTCCAAGACTTCTTGTTTGTTTTTTTTTCTTATTTAAATATGCACAAGTCCGCCTAATGGTGATATATAGGTTTCTTTCCTGCTTCCCTTCCATGTCAACGTGTCAACCAGGCACTCAGGACACAATCTTTGACGCACTTCAGTGCCACTTCCACTGATTCAACTCAGTGCACTCCTGACCTTGAAGTCTTCAGGTCAAAAATAAGAGGAAAAAATAAAATAAAAAATATATAAATAAAACAAACAAGCTCGTCGGCTTTTTTTTTTTTTCTTTTTCAGAAGTTATTCGCCACCAATACTGTCAAAGCAGCTGAATCGTAGTGCATCCATGGGCAGGAGCATATAGCAGCTTTTGTGCACTTTGCAAAAAAAATATATTAAAAAAAATCAAGTCTTTACTGGCTTGTTTTGTCTGTTGCTAAAAAGATGCTGTGCTGCTTCTGAGCCCTTTCCATCAAATTTTTTTTCTTCTTTTTCTTGTCCTTTGTTTTTGTTGGTCTTCTTCCTAAAAGAAAAAAAGAAGAGGGGAACCAAATAACATCAATGAGTCAACTAAGTAAAGAATATAGAAGTGATGTTACACTGTAGTTTAAAAACTCAGTGGCACAGAAATTATCAACAGGGACTGCCAAGGTAATGCTGGCTAAAGAGCAGTTTTCGATATGATACCAGAGGAAGCAGGATCCCCAGCTGTCATCACGTGTCCCCAGGCACAATTTTGCTGTTTTGAATAACCGTGTTTGATGTAGGTCTCACTTTTTGGCAGGGCAACTCACACAAGCAATGTTATGCAAGTGCCTGGCACCTGGAGCCAAACTAGTACGTAGACTCCTAACTCACTGAAAGCTGTATATGCACCCTAGACCCTTGTGTAAGTTTGCCTCAGTAACCCTATTTAAGTCAAGTCCAATACATCTGTGATTTCAATGAGAAATTAGGCATTACAGCCCAAGTATTTGTTTGGATGTCATCCTACGTACTTTAGCAGAAGCAGTGCCACTTCTGCAAAGAATTGTTATTGCTTATTAGTATGCTGTGCCTAGTTCTCACAACATATTACTGGGCAGAAACAAAAATTCCATTACATAGTTCTTACTATTGGAAGTTCATTGAAAATAACTAAAATTGGGAAATCAGAATCAATGCAGGAAAAAAAAAAAATGTTCCTATGATGGGAAAGCTTTTTCCTGTTCACTTAGAATAATAAATCAGTGCCATTTGATTATGTCAGCCAAGATACCATGGAACTGAAAAATGTTAGATACAAAGGCTCTCATTCAGCAATGCATCACCTTTTAAGAATATGCTTAAATCCTATCAAGTATAGTAGGATTTAAGGAGACACTGAATACTGCCTGGAGTGAGAATGGTGTGGGTTTTCTTGGCACTATCATACACTGAAATATGTGAACAATGATAAAAATAATAACCTTATTAATCTCTAGATGTGCTAACTTTGTAAACTTTCAGGAGAACTTAAGCTAGTGCAAGGAAATTCAAGTAGCAGATAACATGAAAATGTGAAAATGCAGGGTTTTCCTGCATTATTTAGATTATTATTTGGGAGAATTAGAAAGTGCAGTTAGTTAGAAGAACTGAGCTGAAAAGTCAAATCCCTGAACGGAATTAGTTCTGTTCTTACTCAAACCAGGACACTTGCCAGTCTGGCTTTCATAGAATCATTTAGGTTGGAAAAGACCTTTAAAATCATCAAGTCCAACCGTAACTGTCTTACTTTCATATTGTTTCTTAATTAAAAAGGCCCAAAACCAGTACAAAGCATTGTCTCAATTTGATAATAAAATGGAATAAATCTGATTCTAAAATTATCAACACTGATGATTCATTAAAAATATAGTGTTAGATACTTAAAATATTATATTTGTAATATGCTATATAGGCTACAATTCTCTAGGAATTATTGGAATAATAGGACAAGACATTAAGGTAACAAGCACATGAATTTAGTCCATATTAAAATCATAAGGGTTCTTGGAGTTACTTCTGCTTCTCATTAAAGTCTGCCATTAATGCTGCTATGGCATTTTGCCATTTTTAAATCTAGTTAATCCTACACAGTAAAGCCTCAGTCCAACCAACCATTAATCAAAGCAGCTTTTAAGGTAAAACTCTATATTAACACTGTATCTAATGACTAGGCACACCTGATGAGGTCAAAGGGAAGGACTACCTGCCACAAAGTGGCATTACAAGATGGTCTGAATTATAGAAATTTCCATATCAACATTTTATTACATGATTCTACTATTTGGTATATGGTAAGCCATTAGAGCGGTATTCTAACTTGCACTTTAAATTTTCTAAATTTTTTTACCCAAACATTTTAAATACTTGGAAGGAGTAGATGAGGGGAAAAAATCTGGATCGAGTGATCAATGCTGCTGATAAACTGATTCTCAGAAGAAGAGCAGACTCAATTAAGAGCTTTATTGGAGTTTTGCTATCCTGTTAGCTCAGTGATCTTACTTTCTGAGGTTGTTCACTGAACAGACCAATTAGTAAAAGAAATATAAACTCCAGTCAGTGACTCATCTAGTTTTCTCTATGACCTCCTCCAGAAAACTAGAGTAAATACTGTAAATTTAAGGTAGTGAAAGATTCCATTATTTTTCCTCTGAAAACTTTGAGATGCACAGATAAAATGGCACACAAGCCACTTAGTATCTGTCATGCTTACAAAGTAGCTCCCGTAGCACAAGCATCAAATCAAATTGCTAGCACACTCCCCTTACGATAACATTAGAACAAAAATGAACAGGACTAGATTTACAGATTACTAGATTTACTATCAGTAGATTACAGGATGCCCAGAGAGGTGGTGTAGTCTCTGTCTCTGGAGACACTCAAAACCCACCTGGACACATTCCTGTGTGACTTTCTCAACCTGCCTTGGCAGGGGGGTTGGACTAGATGATCTCCATAGGTCCTTTCCAGACCCTATCATTCTGTGATTCTGTAGATGTCTGTGATTGACATGTCATTGTAAAAAAACACATTACAGTGGTGGTGCTGCTCTGCAGCTATCGTCTGGTACCTGCTTTTGCCCCAAAGCCCAAAAAAGGCAAATCACCTTCTTTTCCATGTGCCATGGAGTAGCAGCCTGTGCAGAGGTAGTACCACTGAGCCATCGATACCTGTTAATTCGCTCTTCTGTTAGTGAGCTCTATAGTGGGTCACTGTATTTCCAAGTGCCTTGTCGTACAGAGTAAGTTTCATTATTTTCAGAACAGTATTAAACTACTCAGAGAAAATCCAGATGACTGGCAATGTAAGAGTCCCAAATTCCAACTGTCATTTTAACCAGAAAAGTGAATATAGAAGGTATTTCTTGGCTTGCCATCGGTTCCCACATTGTTAGAATGCAACAAAGATTAGAGATTAGCAAGAAAAAAGTGACTATAAAGATGAGAGAGTTCAAACAAAGTATGCTGCTGAAGTCCCCATGCATGAGAACTTTTATTAAATTCAGATTTCAATTACAGTGTTTATTTTGTCAGCAGAAGCACAGCGAACAGAAATAACTTCTGAATATCTTGCTACAGATGTCTTTTGAAGAACATGATGTTTATGATATGGAAAGTAGATCCTCAAAGAGGATCTGGGAGCCAAACTCCCAGTTTCCCAACTGGAGGGCAGCAGGGCAAGGACAGCTGCTGGAGAAGGCACTTTTCTGGTGCTGGGATGGCAGTAGTTCCCTCCACTCTGTGCCATGGGTCAGGTGTCAAGAACCTTGCCTTCAGGGAGCTCTGCATGGCCTCCCCCATGCCTCACTGCTCCTGAGTGAAAGAGCCCTGACCCCAAGACTCTCTCTCTATAGGAAGCAGTAGGGCTCTGCCCTGCTTGGCTTTGCTGGGGCAGTTTTAAAGGAGTGGATTTTTAGCAGCAGTGTATTATAGTCCAGAACTGCTGTTGCACACAGAAAACAATTCCTGGCAGAAGCAAATGAGGAGGGAGAGCAAAATGACTCTATCTCTCTAGAGAGAGGTTTTACTACTACCAAGAACAGGTTATAGTATTACTGCACAGGGTAGCAAGTTCTAATATCTGAGATACTAAGTCTGACCCACCTAGCCTATAAAACCCTCCTGATCAGAAATAGCACCCAAGTGAGCAAATTGGGCAGTGCATCTGCCTGGAATACAGTCAGCACCACTCTTTAGGTGACATTACATCCTTCCTAATGATAACCAGCTCGTTTGTCATCTGGCAGATAGTCACATACCTTGCTCTCCTTTCCAAGTCATAGGCCTTCACATCAGCTCTCATCTTCAGTATTTATTTTATGACTGCAGACAACCTACTGTTGAAAACCTTTGCTGTTAACAGCAATGGGAGCAACTATAAACAACTGATGCAAAGAGCAGGTTATCTGAGCACTGCTCAGGTTGCGGTATTCCTAATTCTGTTTTGCCTTGCATACTAACTAGCTAACATTTCCTTGAAAAACATTTTTTAATTTCTGACTGTCTAAAAAAGGGCTCCTCAATTTTTATTATCAGTCAGCGCTGAGTGTAATTTACAGAATTTGTTTAATACTCTGTAAAGTCATGTATATACACTGAACTGCGTAGGTCCTAAGAAAGACCTGAAAATTAGCTGGATTCAGTGTTCAATTCTCTAGCAAATTAAAGCCTTAAAAGCTTATCTATCAATCTGTATCTCACATTTCTGCACAGGCTATTTTACAGAAGCAATATTGGCAAAGCCATTCATTCCAACCCTTTATGACAATGTTATAAAATCCAGTTTTATTATTTGCTTTATAAATTACCTATAAGTCCTCATTTTTGAAGTAATTTATCCCAACGGTTGGTATCTTTACAGTGTTATTCATTAAACTTCTGTTTGGACCACTTCATTGTGGTAGGTAGATGGGTAACTAATACACTATGCAATGAAACATTATCATTAGGTAACAATGTACCAGAACTTTTAATGGACAATAACACGTAAGTAATGGTACTATAACATATAGGTAAAAATGCAGTTACAACATGAATTCCTGAAAATACATTATTTATGCTTATAAACACAGTGATTGGCTGTACACCAGAGTAATGGCTATGAATATAATTATTTGACTCTTGATGCATGATTTTTCTCCCTTTTATGTTGTTTTTGTACCATTTTATCAGTGTTCCTCCCACAGCTGCTGCATGCTGGTATATGAGCTGAACAGTGTTTGGAATTACTGCATGTTCCTTCGGGATGGAACTACCTGGTCAATCTGAGATACACACTACCTGGTTCAGAAGGAGCCTCATCACCTTCTGTCAGCTGCAAAGGCAGCTTTCTCCAGATAGGAATCTGCTACCTAAACTCTAATATTCAGGGCACTTCTTGCTCCCTAGAACGAAAATGCAGGAAACGTTTTCTCAGAGATTCCCAGCCATGTTGCTCGAGATCCTTGTCTCAGACAGTCAGCATTAGTTCAGTCTCTGAATCATCCTTATTTTGCTGTATAAATACTGTTGTATGTATTGCTCTTCTAACAAAATCTGTCCATCGCTAGTTTCAGCAGGCAGAGAAAAAACACAGTATACATCCACATGAGGGCACCAAGGATTAAAATTTAAAACATTTAATAAAAGGAAAAAAAGCAACCATCTGCCGCTTTATTTCATAGTGTAATTCCCTCAGAAATCTTCAGTGTTTTCTCATACAAATTATTATTTTAAAGATATCAGAATGTATAATACTGTTTTTCTCTATTTTAAACATTTTTTCTTCTATTGATGATTACTGAATAATAGGGCTTACAGGTGTCTGTCTGCTTCTCTTCCCTGGATTTTCATATGCAGAACTTTCACTGCTAGCAGTAAAGTCACAATGGTGTCCTGGGATAAGAGCAGACCTTGACAAATACACCTTTTAATGTTTTCTTTCCTTTCATTTCTTCTTTTAGGAGCTAAATGTTGAACACTCATATATCATTCTCCTATGGTTGCAATTCTATCATAGATCCCAAATGTGGCAGCATTTTATCCATGTGGTAGAAAAGTTATTACATTCAATTCATATCATTGAACAATGGCAGACACCAGGAAACTAATGATAACAGTGGAAAGATGATAGAGATACCTGATGATTAACCAGTCAGATCAGTTGAAGAGAAAGATGTCAGATGTAAGTTTCTGGAGAAGCCCTCTCTGGCAGAACAACTGTCCTGCACAGACCCACGGATGTCTCATCATTCACTCCCAATTTGCACTACACATTAAACTACACATAAACAGTGACTGCAAAAATCCAACAATCAAGCAAACAAAGGATCCAGTCCAGAAATTATTCCCCAGTGGTAACTCATTTTCTGGGGTTTTCAGTCAGGTTAAAAATTTTGGATAGTGAAACTGCCAAAGAAATGCACAAATTGTTAAGAAATCTTATAAACACACACTCAATGAAAGAAAAAATTTCCGCACTGCTACAAAGTCAGCCTCTTCCTGAAGCATGATTTATAAACCCATGCTGACAAGTAGTCCACAGGAGGAGGGCACAAAGAGTTTTAATTACTTTGCAAAGTGCATGCCGCAGGCATCACTACCAATGTCACCTGCTACCAAATTCATGACAGCTTTCCTAAGCTAGTTTGCAGGGGTGTTTTAACATCATCATATTTAGGCTGAAATTGCCTATGCTCGTGTGTGCTACAGCAGGAATACAACTTGAGGGAAATCAGCTGAAATAAAATAGCCTTTTTGAACAGGGAGTGAAAGATACTGGAAAGAAGAAAGTTGAGGAGATGGGAAAGAAAGGGTAAAGTGTCAGAAACCATTTCCTCATTTCCTTGAGTGAATTTCTGATATCATTTGAAGAAGTACTGTGGGCACATATTTGCCTCTGAAGACAAAAGAAGAGATAGTATAATCACAGAATCATCAGCTGCCCACAACGCCATTCCAAATCCCAGAATACCAGGATCTGTAAGGGTGGGTTAAATAATGTTTGCAAGGCACTGAAACATGGTAACAATGGACACCATAGAAGAGTTATGAATTCCTTTATCATTCTTCTTATGCAGTCGTTGAATAATGTTGAGCAAATGAGGTCTTAAAACATTTACTGAATGAAGAAAAAAAAGCCCTAGTCATGCAGAGGTAACTTGTGTGATATCCTGTTCCTGACAGCTTAATAATTTCACAACTTTGGGTACAGTATATCCCAACCAACACTTAATATTGCAGATACTTAGCATTTGTGTACACCAGACATCATCTACTGAGATAAAAGCTAATTTAAAAGAATCAGAAAATAATTCCTCAAATAAAAGAAATATCAAATTATCCCAAGTTTCTGTATCTTAATCCCACTAGGGTTTTTTGTTCTGACATATCCACTAAGAAATTAAAGGGTTTACTCTTTAGGGCCAGAATAAGTAAAGTGAGGTACTCTTTTTCTCCCAAAGTACACATCTACTTTTAATCTGGCCTGAATACAAACTAACTAAAATCTAATGTTCTTTCCTTCTGGACTATTGAGTACCAACAGATATTGTCATCTGTTTAAGAAATACTGATTCCTCCACAAAGAATGGAATTTACATGTTATAGCCTACTGAGAGCTCAGTGGATTTTTTACTCAACGTAGGGCAAGTCACTGGGAAAAGAGTTGCCTTTCACTGCTGAAATGCAATGCATTTCCCACACTGCAGTTTTCCAACATATACAGTAGATGGCAATGAGATATTAACTGAAAACTGACTTCCACTTCCATCATTTCAGAGAATATTATTTTTAATTTGTAGGCTCTGCCTAGAACATAAGCCATTCTAGTCATTAATGAATATAAAAAGTGTAAAAAATAAAAATTCATACCTACGGACTGAGGGAAGAAATCAAAAGAAAACACAGTAGGGGACAAGGAAAACTAGCAAACTCAAGGTGACATGGAGACTTGATAGAAGACCTATGTTTAACTAAATAGTATAGATGTTTAAATCTTGGGTGTCATTGGCCTTTCAGTCACAGTTATGTGAAAACAGGTGGGGCTCCACTGCAGCCAAAATGTTTACCTAATGTAGATTTAGCTCAGAATTCAAATTATATGAGTATCGGTTGCACGCAGGGTACCCACTATTCTTATCTTAGTCAACACCATGGCAGATCTGTTGTTTTGCAAGCAGAGCCAAGCAAAATATTTCCAATGAAAGGTCTGTGTTTATTTTCCTTCCTTTCACAGTGCAACATAAAGTAATTTTCAAAATAATAAAAAAATATTTATACACAGTCAAAAATACACATACATGTGTAAACATATTTTAACTCTAGGCAACAATTATAGCTAAGAACTAATTGGCTTTGAACTTCTCTACGTTTGACTGAACACTAATCAGACTTGAAACACCTTCTGTCCAGAATTTTAAAACAGATTCTTTATTTTACTTCCATTTCTCCTTTTTCTAAACAATTTACTTAATTTCATTTTTATCTCATCATAGAGGGGAAAGAAAATAAAATATATTGAGACATTTATTTGTAGCAACTGCAAGGGTTGATTTTGTACTAGCATTTTGCTTAAGGGTTTCTTAATGAGAGAGATTATACTGGGAAGTTGATTTTATTTTTTTTCAGAGATTTTTTTTCTGCTGTGAAACGCTATTTAGTTGTGAAGAATTTGTCTTTTTAATTCCCTTTAGGGATTCTGGTCAGGAACTGAGGAACAGTTTTGTTTCAGGACGTTTTTCTTTTTTTTTCCTTTTTGTAACTGAAACAGCTCAAAAAATAATTTTAATTATCTCTTCTTCCTCTCTTCAAGTAATATACAAGTAATCCTTTTGAAGTCCCATAAGAAGAGAGTGTAAATTGAACATCTGATAACAGAATAAAGTACAAACCAGCAGGAAGACTCCTACTGATTAACAATTGAAAGTGAAGATAAAGATTATTCTTAATAATATGATGTGAAAATATGACCTCAGTCTGCTCATCAGGAATGGTGTACCAGATTAACTGCTGCACCTGCATTGCTCACTGATATTCATTTGGTTTATACTCATGAAGGTGCTGAAATAGAAGGTGTTCATACTGTCTATCTACATTTGGTTAGATAAGTCTCTATTTATCTATAACTACACTGGTTTACACTGTATACACTCCTCCCTTCCCCTCAGACATTTTTCTGGTACAGTGAAATGAAGTACATGCATGCACTTTCTTGACCAAACCCACCATCAGAACTTCACTCCATCCATCATAGCTTTTACTATATGGATCATGGTCATGATGGAGTTGTTGTCTTGGTCTTCTACTTGGGATGCTATAACTTCCTGTATTCCCCCTCTGCTGAAGCAGTGACATACTCTTTAAACCTAATGATCTAAATTTAGCTTTCAGGATTTTCCTTTACCCAAACATCCCACAGATTATGGCCACAGACTTCTCCATAGTAATTCTACACCTATATTACTTAATTAAATAGTGTTAGAGAATATTCCCAAATACTGTATCTCAATCATCTGTCAAGTTTTGACCTGGGACATTCCCTACCCTTCCCAGGCAGACAGCATAGGCCAGGGCTACTCCTGCAGGCATATCCCTGGCTTGGGAGCTCTGAGCAGAGCAGTACAGATGTGGACTGACCTCCACTACCCAATGCAGTGCCAAATAACACCCCAGCATGTTTAGTTAACTACTATAGACAGCAACTCTCTTTGTGCTGTGGCCAGAAAGGATTTAAAAGATCTCCTGAGTTACATGGCTTTATCCTTAAATGTATTACAGACATTTTCTTGCTGGCTTAAAGAGAAGCACTTTCCCAAGACTGCCTATGGCACCTAAGAGATGCCCTAAAAGGGCACTTTTCACCCTCAATCTTACTTGTTTCCCAATAGCGACACACCAGTTTTCATTGATAGCAAAATTAATACTGCACAGCCATTCATGAAAAATGGATGCATACAGCACTTCAGCTTGCAAAAGCTTTTGTTTGTGTGCTAGTATCATCAAACCCCTGTCACAACTTTAGAGACAGCTTTATGGCCCATGGAACGTTTTTGGAAGTCTGTTCTTTATACAGAGTCTACTTTGCAATGAAGTTAGGAACATAAGACCACCCAACTGGTTTCAGTTAACTATGATCTGGACCATCTTTCACTGCTCTACTATTATCTTTGGAAAAGGAGTACATGAGGAGTTCTGCAAGGAAGTGAAAAGGTGTCAGGAAGACAGTCCCTCTATAACATGGCCATGCTGCAGCTGAGACCATCCACTGCGTCCGTGGGAAGTGGTGGCACATCTCTCCCTTTGCATACACAGCATGTAACTTTCTTGGTTTTAAAGGAGACTTACTCAGGTTAAAGTACCAGACAGTAACTAGTGTCAGACAGTGTCTGTTTCATGGTGCCTAACACACTTGACCTGGAATGTGAACCAAAGTATTTACATGACCATCAGCTATTTGTGTTATTGACTATTTTATTGCATAACAAATGACTGTTAACTCCATTTTCATGCACCACGTACCTAGAGCTCTGCTGTAGCCCTGGCTCCTAGCCTGCACATTTCTGGAACATGGACAGCGTCTGTGGGGGCCATCTCTAACTCTGGACCATGAAACTGTAAAAACATTCCTCATTGATTGAAAATTACTGAATGAATTTTCTTCAAACTGCCTCCTGGATGTTTTTCTAAGTGTTTGAGCAATGTTTGGTTCAATTCTGCATAATTCTTGCCACAGAAAAAAACTTTGCACCCCCATCTCACCACAAGCAGCTCTTTAAATGTCCTCATTTCTGTGAAGTAACTATACTTTTTTGACCAACTGGCACTTGAGGCTTGAACAGGAGATGGCTGAGGACAAGAGGAAATATCAGCAAATAAGGATCAAGGACCTAAAATAAACTGAGCTTAAAAGTATTTCTTTTTGGCTTCCTCCAAAGTAATGCATAAATAGACCCCCCGCAAGGCAACTGGTGTATACCATAAATTAATTTCTTGTTCCCTGGAAAAATCATTTTGTGCAGGGTACTGAGAGCCTTTAAAATATGATAGTTAATGGGCTTCAGTGATGGGTTGTAAAATACGTATTTATTTTGGTATTGTGAATATTGAGTTATTAATAGGCATTAACATGTAAAAAAGGGAAAATAATCAGAATATAGAGTAAAATAGCCACAACCAGAAAATTCAATCTGATATGCTTGGAGATTTTAATAGTGAAAGACTCACATTTGAAGGAAATAAAGGAGGTGGTTTCAAAGTTAAGGTTATTTAAAATGGAAATTCATGTAGAAACAAACAATTTATGCTGAATTTTCCTTAAATTATGCTCTGTGACCATTCCCAATACATCCAAGCCTGCATGTTACAGCAGTATTGGACATAATGTGTCCTATATTAAATTTTAGTGCAGATGCACAAGGGAGCATAGTAAGGACAAATCACAAGCCAAATAGCCTGTGATTTCTCAAAGCTTATTATTAGACGTAATAATTTGAAGTGTTTTGTTTTACTCGAAGCCAGCTGAACCAGTTCTTACTGAAGTTCACTGTATCAATATTGCCTCAAACCTGCATACCTTTTCAAAATCTGTAGATTAAATAATAAATACCTAGATGGGAAAATTAGATAATGCATGTCTCTTTAAGAATGCTTACACTTTATATTAATATAATTGAAAACATGTTTTATTCCTTAAAACTTAAGTTAATGCAGTGATTGCAAGTGAGAATTGGGGTCAAGAGAACCCCTAGTGAGACCTCTTACATAAACATGAGAAAGCAAACATTATTCTCATATGCTGTTGAAGCTAATAATTTGTTGGAGAAATGCATCTGGTCCAGATCTGAAGACAAGAGGAGATGGAGGATCCACCCATTTCTCTGGTAATTGTCCCAGCCATTAATCATTCCACCACCAGAAATATCTACCCAGTTCCTAATTTAAATTTTAATATCCAGCTATTATTTCTCATTATGCCTTTCTGTCCTAGATCAGACATTTCTCTTTGTGTTGTAGATAAATCTCCACTCATCATCTTTCTGAGAAGTTAAACATATGGCAGTCTTTGTGCACCTTTAAAACTTATTTTGTAGCCCTCAATTAAAGTTTTTTACTCTATCTGCAGTTTCCAGCTGAACTATTCTGAACTTTGATTTTCCAATATCTTCACTAAAATAGGGGTCTCAGATTGGATGTGAAAGTTCTGCTCACATATAGGATAAAACTGATTTATTGTACTTTTTTTCCTTATAAGCAAAGTTATACAGCCAAGAATTGCACTTGAAATTTCTCTCTCTACAGGGTAGTGAATACATGCAATTTCTTCTGAAAAACCCCATCTTTTTAGATGCTATTCCTCATCCTGCAGGTATCCATTCCTAATTCTTTAACTCTTTGATCCTCCAGGATAACTCTACATTTATCAAATTGAAAATTATTTATGTTTGAATGGTATCACTTTACAAAGCAATCTGGATTTTTCTTTACTGTAGAGTATTGTTTACCATTATCCTCAGGTTATTTTATTTTTAAAAAAATGTTTATATAATTGACTGAAACAAATAGCAGTGCTTAGAGAATTGTATTAAGGCCATCATCATTTTTTCTAGACATCCAGCCAGCACGTGCTTTAATTTTATTTTCTGGCAAAGAAAACTCTACAGATCTATAAAAGTCCCAAGTTTGAACATTTTTGAGTATGGTAGTTAGTCCTGCCCATGACTTCTGTGACACTTCTGTTCCTTTCTACAGCTGCAATTATTAATCCAAAAGGAACCGACTTTGTAGAAGCTTTCCACATATGAATGTACAGGTTTAGTCCTCATACAAAGAAATTCTACTATAAAAGGTATTATTTTTGGATAAACTTATCTATTGATGGTATAACAAAACAAAACCAACAATCTGAGCTGGACTTAACTCTAAGCCTCTAATAAATTTTGCATCAGAAGCTGGAACAAGCAAATAATAAAATGTGATCTACTAGAGGAGTGCCATAGAGCCTAGACTTGTTAATCAGCTTCACTATAAAAATGTATGTCTAGTAAGAACCATGAGATGCCTGAATAGAGTGTATATCCAGAACAAAACCAGTATTGCTGCGGTTAGGGGGAATGTCCCTTTTCTGGATCCAGTTGCAGCAGCTGAGGACATTTTTGCCCCATCTATTCCCCAGTGCCCACCACCTGGCGATACCAGTCATAGTTTTGCAGACAGGAGAGGCTGCATTAACAATTGCTAATCCATTGAAGTACCAAACCATGGCTGCAGGCAGGCTCAGTCTGCCTCCCTTGGTGCTGAAGGCCACCCAGCAGACTGTGCGGGGCTGAATGAGAAGCACACGCATGTTCCTTCCTCCAGCACAGCCACAGGAGCACCTGAAGTGGGGCAGTGCTGGCTTTCACCTATAGCGACCATGCACAACAGAATAAATGCTTATTTGAAACTTATTTTACTAAACTGAAGTCCTTAACAATACATTTATTCATATGAGCTGTTTCACATGCTTAAACTGAATAATATGTATTTCAGCCTTAAGCACATCAGTGTTTAAACTCTTTGTATTTAAAATCATGTATTTTTTTAGCACTGACCTGAAGAACACCTTTCCCCCCTCACAGACATTGATTTGCCAGGGGAACAAATGGTCTGCAGCACTTTGTTAAGCCAGTCTACTGCTGCACATGCTCTCATCACCACAGGAGGCTGTCATCCCCCTCGTATACGCAGCAGCTGGATACAGCCTTGGCATCATATGATATAAAAGCAGTATAACTTGATGTCTAATAATACATGTGGAGTGGACAAAATAGGTTCTCTTCTTATTCTGGTACACATCTGCAAGAAAGACAGCACTGTAATCTCCACCATCAGTTTAAACAACCTGTCTAAACTACATTGAAAGCCAAAGTTTTTTTCCTGCATAAAACATTTTAAATATATACTCACTGCTGAAGTTGAAGAAAAATGTGTGGATGCTTTTCTAAGAAGAAGAATATATGAAATAAACACAGCATGTAGCTTAAATGCTAGTTGCCATAAAAGGCTTTTCCTGACTGGAAGTTACAGATGTACTTAAAAAACAGATGTACATCAAAGACTGTTGATTAGAAGCGCAGGGAGAAGCAATTATCAGTTATTTAATTCAAAAAAAGAAATTCTGTATTCTAATACCAATAAACCCTTATTATGTACAGAATGATTCTATAGGATTAATTAACCATATGAAAAAAGTAAATATATATGCTATTCCCGCTCCACATTGTCACATTCTTATGGCTACTCTGGGTGAGCTTCTGATGGATAGGAGATCTTGGCTTCATTATTCAGTGATAATACTAGCTTAGAGACATTGCATAACTGAAAGTGTTCAAGATCCATTTATTTTTTGCTTAGAATTGCTGGATGCTAATAATTCTTTGTGGGCCAGACGTATTTCCACCAGTAGATATTGAGGCTGGCAGTCATAGAGACCCCATCCTGCTGGTACAGAGGGTAGCACAAGCCACAATCCTTGCTAAACTTGTAGCCAGCTGCAAGGACTACACCTTATGAATAAAATAAAGAGAGCCAGAGCAAAGGTTTGAATGCTGTCCTGAAACACTAGGAGGCTTCCTGGCACATTTCTGACTTATGCCAGCTAGTAGTTCTCCCAAGAATTGTACATTTCTTTCTGTACATTTTTTGCAGAAGATCAAGAAACGATGATAGAAACATTCACCTGAACACTTTAGACCACTAATTTCAAATCAGCAGCTGTTTTTCAAGATGGAAAATTTTTGCAGTTTCGATTTTAGATGCATATATGATAAGACACCTGGACTGAAATACATGGACTTAAATCCAGACGTGCAAGTGTGTAACCTTGGCTACATACTTGGGCTGGCTGGTACTGTTTTGAACACTGGAAGGAAGTACTTATTTGAATCAAGCTCAGCTATGTGATTATCAACTTCTCACATTGAAGTGTAATTGATCTCTACTGAATGCTAATTATTTCATCATGTTAGCAAATACTCATTTCTTGGCCAGTACCTTCATCACAATCTGTTCCATGTGTTGATTTAAACTGTCCTATAAGATTAATAGTGGGTGATAACTGGATCATTTAGGGTGTGACATATCAAGTTAGTTACAAGTATCCACTCAACTGTTTATTTTTTCTACTGAGACAACCCACTATTATAGCCACTTTCATTCTCTAACTCAAACTGGAAGGTAGCATTTTCTTCTTGTCATTTTCTCACTTCAGAAAATTCCTGTCAAAATACTGTTTGAGTTTATTCTCCTTCAGCTATGCTTAACATCTCTGTGTAGCCAAATCATTAATTCTTAACGCTATCTAGTTATTCTTCTTTAAACTTCTTCCTACAGATACAGGCTTCAAACATGTGATTCTGTTGTTGTTAATTTCTGTGTAAATAAACTTTAGATAATAGCTCTTTTCCCCAACCTGATTTCAACAGGAAACAAAGTACTGATAGGTGGTCAAAAATAAATGTTTGTAATACAGAATAAGCACTTCTCCCTGGTTTGTCTGTCTGTGCAGACAATTAAAGTCTGCACAATTATACGGATTATTAGTTAGAAATTGCCAGTGTTATAGTTTATGTTTACCACAACTATGGAAACATCTGAGGTAAGGGTCATAAAGCAGACCGACTCTTGTATCTCCATTATGAACATTCACAATGTGCATTAATAGTTATTTACATGTAATTAACTAAATGGAAAAATCTTGCCACTTCTAAAATAAGCATGCCATACATAACAAATAAGTTTTAAAATGCACATTAGGATGTAATATCAACATCATACCATGAAAGATTTATTTATACAGTTAAATTTCCTTTGAAAAGATACTGTGTCATGGAAGAATTCCTTAGCCATTTGAGTATTTCTAGAACACTGAAAATAATTTGACCATTTTAAACTATTTATCAGTTTCTGCCTGGATCTACCCAACAGACAAAACACACAGAAATAGAGATCTGTGAGGTAAAAAAGAGCAACAAGCAATTATTCATTGTCAGGAAATGTGTCTATTTAGATTAAGGGATCATAATATTATTTGTTTCCAACAAATACAATTCTATGATCTTTAAACAATATATTATTTTGAAATACCTCTGACTTAGTAAATTAGATGACTGATTTATTTTTGAAAATCTGGATAAATATACAAGCAAAATCCTTGTGAATCAAGACTTTTCATGCCAAGTCTCAACTGTGAGGGATTTTTTCATCATTAAGTATGAATTCCTGGAAAACATGGTTTATCATAGAAATACTGGCAAAACTTTCACAGTATTTGCTCTAACAGGCGCCACTGTAATGGGCTGCAGATCTATGAATAGGCCAAGAACAGAAGCTAAGACTAACCCTGAACAATACAATATGTTACAAAGCGGGAAGAGTTTTTTCTTTTCTGAATTATAATAGATGGGATTTGTTTCAATCCATAATTTACATAATGAAGAACTTAACTGGCCGAATCTCATAATTTTTGAAAAAATGTTGTTTTGATAAGTGATTCTGTTCTGAAATTTCATCTGTTAATGAAAATATGGTCATCTTTGAAGAACTGATTTATTCTCTTCTTACGTGCAAGAATTACTGCTTGGGAACATAACCGAGCTTTCAAAGAACAGATCAGACATAAGTTACTATCACTAGCAGAATTTTGTTCATTCCATGCTGGCCATAAGCCTTGAACAATGTGCTGACCCTCAAATTTCACAAATCCTTAAAAGCCTATGTGCATAATGTTATGGGCTGAGATAGTCAACTGGTAGCATCAGAATACAAAAACATGAAAGTGGCTGCTCTGGGTCAACCAAGGATCCACCAAAACCACTACTGTAACAGTAGCCCAAAACTAACATGTCAGTAACAGTGTAAGAGGAGGATAGAAATACATGCTTCCTTTTACAAGAAACTTCACTACCACACATGAGGCCTGGCATGTACATGGCCATATGGAGGCACTTACTGTGGAAGGGCTTGCAAACAGGTTGTGCTGGGGATTGTATTTTCTGGAAGAACCCTTAAGTGAAAGCCCCACTGTCTGCCCTTCTGCCACTCAGTAACTGCTTTGCCACTTCACGATCCTATTCCTGCAAAGCTAGTTATTATCACTGAAAAAATATCATTTTTCAGCTGATAATAGATCAGGCCAAACTTCTTTTGCACAGAAGGAACAGCAGAATTTGAATGACATTGAAAATGTACAAAATCTAGGCTTCTAAAGGGAAAAAGCATGAGAAATGCATTGAACCTGCAAACGTCACATGTACTGCCTGAGGGATGAGAGACCAGAAACAATAAAGAAATATCTGAACTGCTGTATGAGATGAGACTAATAGATAGAGTGGAGTGGAGTTACAGCTGACAGTAACAGTGCTTTCATGCTGAAATCAGGTTATTTGTTACCTCATGGCCCTGCACATCACATCCATTCCTGACATGAAAGGACACAAATCTACTTTTTGCAGCGTCAGTCTAAACTATCAAGTGGTTTTACAGAGGCTGCCAATGAAAAACTTACAGATCCGTAGTGTATCACCCAAAAACATGTGCATCACTCCACCTCTAATTTAATGCCTTATAAATCAAGGTCATAGTGCCTGTATTTCAGTTATCCTAGGTTTACTACTGTTGAAAGCAATTGTATATTTTTGCATATGGCTTCCAATTACTCACAGTTTTGAAAGACTGGCCCAGGATGGTAGTTACAAAAGATGAAAGCATGTGGAGACACTGATTTCTGATGAAATGACTAGTTGAGATTTCTTCTTTTATAAACTGTCTGCATCAGACAACAGTCTGAAGTAAGAGCTCTATCATCTTTCGGAAAGCAAACAGAAAATTATTTTCCCTGTCCTTAAATGGGGTCAGAAAAGAGAAAGGCATCTGTTAATGTTCTGCACTGAGGCAAGTTTATTAGCCAACTATTGTGCTAATGCAAATGATAACTGTTTGTTGCAGATGTGTAGCTGAATCATCTGGGCTTTCTGAAGTAAGAAACTACACACTGAAGATCATGGTGGGCCCTGTAAAATAGAGGAAGCATTTTAAGATAGTAGAAAGGGGACAAAAATGGTGCTATTGTTTCAGTTGTAAGGAAAGAACATCCATTGTGTATCAAGGAATGATATTCTACCTTCAGATATATCTAATAAGTTGCAGATATTTTGCTGGCATTACTATATCTTAGGCAATTTCTCAGTGAGGTTGGTTTTTTTTCCCATAGTGTTCCACAGGTTTCAGAAATTTTCTCTATACAATTGCCCTCAATGGGTAGAGTTTCCCATCACCCCTGCCATTGTACAAACTGCCCTTTCCCCAGTACATCAGTGTCCACATCTGAACTAAAACATGAAGTGCTCTAAACTACAGAGCACCGAGACACATGTTGCATCACTTTTTTTTTTTTCTTCTCTTCTTAATGGAGAAACATATAATTAATAAGAAAACCATGAACTTTCTACCTAATTAGGCATTATTCATGTATGCTAAGCTCAGTAGCTTTGAAAATTCATTTTTTTGGTAAAGCTACTACAGCTTGTTGTATACCTTGAGTTTCAATAAATGCTATGCAAGTATCTGTACAAGAGTGGATCTGTCTTTGTACAAGCATCCTGAGTGCAGAGTTGCTCCATCAAACAGCATCAAATCTTGTCTCAGTACAGGACTGACAAATTATGCTAAAGATTTGAATAGAATATTATGAAATGCTATCAGACTCTTTCTTTTTCCTCAAGTGACAAAACAAAACAAAAAAAAATTCAAATTTTTTTTTGTGGCTATGTTAGACAGTTAAGTAAAAGAAAAAAACCCAGAAGCAGAAATGTCCCAACAAAAAATGCACAGTGTGCACAACAGTTATGTCTCCTCTCCAAACTGCATTATTCCATTGAAACTCATTTATTGTAGTAACCATGGAGTTCTAAGGTTATTCACTAGCCACATCTTGACATTTAGAAAAATAGCTGTATATCAAGTAACACAATTATGCACAGTACAATAACAATATAATCGTACAAAACAAAACACAATCCGTTAACCACAATTTGAATATTTTCATGTGCTTCTGCAATTCCTACTTCTAGCCAGTATTGGAAGCTCCAAAGACTGGAAGAAAGACTGTTCTTAGGGCATGATTTCAAGGACAGATTTTACATCCCTTTTTAAGGGTAAGATAAATTAAACGATGGTCAAGAATTTTTGCAATGATATAGAAAGCTAAATATTCTTGAGATCAAGGTTAGGATTCTAGGGATGCGGGTTAATATCCAGACTGTATTCAAAGACAGACTGCACTATCATTATTCCAAACTATTAAATAATTCACAGGTAGCTACAATAAAGAAATCTCTGTCCATTACTCTTCCATTCATTATATACTTGAAAATAAATGGAATATATTTTCACTGATATGACGCAATTCCAACAGTGAAAAAAGGTTGTACCACCAAAGAGTTTCAGACTTCATTTCTAAGCCAAAATCATGGAGGGCTCCTTGAGGACTGTTCAGCACATGACCACTAGGTTATTTTGTCCCACTTGGGCTAACACGTGTAATTGCAACACAGTCAGAAATATTTCATAAATTTTTCAATCTTGAACTTTAATATCGAGAAATAGAAGACTGCAAAAATCCCACAGCACGCTCTACAGTACCATTAATGTGGGCACAAAAAGACTAACTTTATGACGGACATTTTTCACAACCTCCCAAGGGATTCAGAACAGCAAGTCCAACGAGAAGTCAGTAAAGCATTTTGAAAAAAGCCAGAGGAATGTCTTAAAACACACTCATCCATCTGAAAGAATACTCTTCAGTAGCAAATGTTCAAAACTGCTCAGCACTCAGTAGGGCCTGCTAATAATAAAATTGTTATTGAACAAATTTTTCAAAGCCTGAACAACAGCTGTGTATTAAAATCAGTACCAATAGCTAAAGATTCAAATTATTCTAGCTGCAAGTATCTTCTGATTTAGGAATACTAGCAAGCCTGGAAGCATACAAAATGCTTTTACTTCTACACATGTAGAGAGGTGTTAATATTTGTATTTACAGATACACAACTATTGTCCCAATCCCTCTACTTGGAGCATTAGCTTTTGGGGATAACATGGTAAGTCTTATATGTAAATTAAAAACACGAGATATAGCAAACCTATTTAGAAAAAAATTAAGCAAACACAAAATCTAAGTTTCTATATCTTAATCAAATGTGTTGAGCCTTTTAAAAAAATCAAAGCAGAATAACAAATGTTGGCTCTTGAGCTACAGTAGCTCAAATAAAAAATGTTTCCAAATTTTAACACGATTAAATGCTCATTTTCCTGCTATTTTTCCATCAAAATAAAGCTAGCCTGTAAAAAACACTGTATGAAGCTTCAAGCAAGAATATCTAGATCAAATTTTTATGTTTTTTTTTAATTTGGCAGAAAACCACTCAAACTCCCAAACTAGACAAAGTACTTCTTGCACTTATCTTCAGAACTGTAATGTCACCATAAGTACAATTTAGCTCCTTTTTAACAAGAAAATATGTTTGCTAGCAAAAATGAGATTAGGGAGCTTGTTTAGTATTCACTTCTGCTAAGCATAAACAATTTTTCTCCAAGTCTCTACTGAGTCATATGGCCAACGGCAGTTACTATTGTCACTTCATTTTCTGTAAAATGGCTTAGGCTTGAAACCTCCCACACTTTCCCCTTGCAACTACTCTGGACTGTCAAACAACCCAAAAGCGCTTGCTTTCAAAATCTGTGGTAGTATGGTGGCATCACCATCATCCTTTTAAAACACAGTTTTTTGAGTTGGTTTGTTTTGTTTTGTTTTTTTTTTTAATTTGGCTCAGCTGCACTCCATATTCACATGGACATTAACGTAAGGGGATAACTTCAAATAACTCATCTGCAAGTAACAAATTTTTAAAAGAAGATACTTTTTACTATCAGAATGTAAATATAACTAAAGACTGAAGAATTTTTATCTGTAGCAGGAAATTGCTGTTCTTAATAAAGGATTTAGTAAGTCTGACTGTATCATAACTGGGTTTTAGTGCAATCATCTCTCTGAGGACACACAATGAAACCTACACAACACAAATGAAACTGCTGACAGGAACCAAGGAAGTAAATTACCATTTTGCTCAGTCACAATGCATTGTGTTAGCTCATTTTTCAAAGCCCAAGTCAGAATATGAATTTCAAATCTCCTAAAATGAACATGATAGTTCACTGCATTTAAGTGTTCCTTGACTAATAACACTTGATTTTTTGCTGCTGACTAGTTTTATGTAAATACTATGAAAGCGAGCTCTTTGGGAATATGCCAAATCTATAGTCCTACACAGCAATACTCTCTTCTTCACAACTTACATACTAAATGTCTTCATACAGAAATACATCAGAGTTTTCACATTAATACCTAAATGAGACACAGCATTTTAGCAAACACTGAAAACTCCAGAACAGCACTTTTAATGTGTTCCTTTTGAGGTTGGATGTCAGGTATAAGTTTGACAAGTACATGGAGTCAAAAATCATGAGCCAGTCACAAGTGACATTTAAAACCACCAGATTTTAAAGCAATAATTAATTTCCAGTGTTTTTTTCTTTTATTTCTGGTATTGAAACATTCCTGGTGTCTGTGTTTTCAGACTTTTGCCTGCAGCTACAAAGACTGGAAAAACAGATAAAACATGAAAACTGTTATTACACTGTGGTTCCAGCAGTTGAGCTTTAGAAAACTGATGACAAATATCACACAAGAAAGCAATACAGGGAACTCCTATTAAGGTCCTCATTACTGTTATACTCTCTTCACTTAATTGTCTTAGGAAGTAATAGGGTAAAGCCTTTTTATAACAATTTCTGCAAGTGATTGATGCATTGATGCATCTTCCACAGTTCACGGAGTTCTGCTGAAGGAATTACCTGAGCTCTCTCCAAGTGTCCACAGGGGACAAATACTCTGTTTACAGATTTCAGGGCATTTGTACCTTTCCTTTGGCAGATGAAGCATTACAATGCTGACAGTATTAGAGTTTCACCTCATGAAAAAGCATCTTTCCAGAATCAGTCATTTCTGATTGAGGGAGAAGTCCACAGTTTCCACATCACACTATTCTCAGTAAAATGGCATTCCCCTGTTCTTTTGTTTATTATCGTCTTAGAACAAAACCGTTAGAAAAGTTTGTGTAGGTGGTACAGAAAGCAGACAAAACAATTCAATCACTGCTGATCTGACAAGATGTCTTTACCACATACTGAACAGTTCTAGAGAGTTTACAGTTAATTGTATAATTAGATCATATTTGGTTCACATAGAAAAATAAAACACAGTCTTATCAATAGATCCACACCCTGTTTTGAAAGTCCTGAAAGATGATACAGAGATGCTGACTTGGACAAGTGTCAAGAAAAAAAAAAAATTTAAGTGGTTCTTTTGCAACATTTTACTCCCAGGTTAAAAGTGCACACAGTGGTGCACCCACTTACAGCTTCAAATCCAGCAACGCTATTTAAATTCTTATTCTATACTCAGCTGGCTGGGGAAAGTGTTTTTGTCTGTTGGTTTTGTGTTTTTGTGAGGGCTTTTTTTGTTTGTTTGTTTTGTTTAACCATTTCTTCTAGAACAACCTTCTTCGAATTAGAGAGAGGTTCCAAAATTGCTCTATTGAAGTAAGAATTACTGTAGTTATATTCTGGCTCCTATTTTAAGATCACTTTTAAGTTCTGAGATCCTGTCACTTTGTGTAACAAGCAATGATTACAAAACAGCCAGATTTGCTTCTCATTTAAACCAGTGAACCTTGTTAGCTTTGATGGAACTTCTAACTTTTGTCAATATCCATCAGGAAGCTCATGCTCAACAGTGCTATGAGAGACCAGTAAGAACTAATCTGTAGAACAACACTGACCTATTCTAGAGAATTATCTCACCAAAAGGACTAGTATGTGAATGCTTTATAACCTTGAGTCAATTTGAGATACCGTGAACATATGACACTGTAATTACAGGAGCAGGATGTTCCTCTCTGAAAAAATGGAATTTACCTCCCTGAAAAGTAATTCTGATAATTGGAAGAAAAGAGACAAATAATACATTATTCTTTCACAACATACTCCACCTGAAAAACATTGTTCTGGAAGAGATGTATGAATTAACTTCTTTTAAAGCATGAATTTTGAGGACAATTACTTATTTTATAAAACTCCAGTTGTAAGAAATATTCATCATGTTATAAAACTTCTTACAAAACAGTTTGGTGTTTTTTGGGCCATCTCTATTACTGAGTTCTGCAGAAATGATAAATCCCTCTTCTCCTTTTTCTTGCCTTGGCTGCAAGAACAAAAAAAAAAAAAAAGAACTTTATCTCCCAGGATTTTTCCATTTATATGTCTAGGACTCATGATCCTGCTTCCCCTGCAGGCTTCCCCTGCTCTTACAAGAGGCATTACTGCAGCCTACACTCAAGCTGGCATTGGATTGCAGAGCTGATTAAGAAAGTCTTGTCAGCATAAACATGTACTGAGTGCTGCAAATTACAGCTGATAGCATATATTCCTAAATCCTGAAGAGAATATGTATTTAATCACCTTCAACGATTATGAAAAAATGATTCTGACCACTACATCAGAATATCTGGGTTTTGTACTATAAAACAGACACATCTGTAATGATCATGAAATCAGCTTCCTCTTGCTTCAAGACTCTCTGTATTCTGCCACGGTACAGTCTTTCAGAGTAACCACAACAATGATTTGAAGCCTGACACAGGATTTGCTCAGTAGTTATTTTTTTATCTGTGGGGTATTTATGGCCCGGTAATTTATTCAGCCATCAGTTATCAAATACAATCTCTTTCCTTCTGTTGTAAATACACTCAAATAGCCCTACTTGTATACCACTCCTAGTGCTACATGGCAGCATTATGAACTTGTTTTTAGTGCATCTATCTTGCACTATCTTTTGCAATGTCTAAAATTTATTCTCTATATTTGGCCTAATTGGAGGGTTTCTTTACTAGGCCTCACAAAAGTTGTTTCTTCTAGTTTAGATATTATAAGGAACAGATGGCAAATCAGGAGGTAACAAAATAATCTGGTCCATAAATTCAGAGCAAAAATACAAAGCTGGAATTTAACCATCTTCGTGGTAGTTTTTGACTAGCTTTGTTTGAGAAACCTTTTAGGCATTTGTCATTTCAAGTAGCAGACAAATGTAGCACTTTTGTCAGTACTGAAGATACTACAGTATAAAGAGCTAAGTGCAATCTAGCTTCAAGACAGCTACACTAGATTGGATCAAAGCTGCCAGGCCCTAGCTGCTAGGCATCCAGTCAACAGCTAAGGTTTCATTGTGCAACTTCAAAAGCCATGAATTGAGCAAGAAAAATTTGACAGTTTTTACAGTACTATTTCTACGGCACTGAACTCTTTGTATAAGTACAGTTGGTAACCCATTCAAGATGTTCATATTTGTATCTGACAGAGAAGCAAAATAATTTAAGAGCTGGCTGTCATTTTCATCAGGAGTTCATAATGTGTGCCATGGCATTACCATGGGGTATTTATGTCGTTGGAAATACTTGGGATCTTTATGCTACATGATAGTGCAACTCAAACATAGGTGCTTGAAAGTCATGCTCCTTGTTTGAACTTATTAAAGTTCTTAATAAATCTGACATGCTGTAAAGCACCTGCTCTAACTGCTGCCCTACTGCTGCTGCCCTTTGCAACTAGGTAACTGCACAATTCTCTGCTCTCCAGCAGTCTGACTTGGCACCAGATTCACAAAAGTCCTCAGACTTACATGTCTGATCAGCTATGAATGCAGAAGAATGTTCATAGGTAACCAATAAAATATAATTTGAGTAAAATGACTTAAAATGGTCGAATAAATGAACAGCCAAGCTAACCAGGTTCTACAAGAAGACAGATCTCCAAGGAGTAGTCTTAGAAGATGAGCTAACAGTTTGCTACTGTGTCTGCAACATTTATACAGTAAATAGATGTGCACAACAAAAGATTAGAGAGTCACATTTGGGGGTGATATATAAGGCTGTATAAACTCAGCCTTCATTTGAACTCCAATAGTGTTCTTCCTGATTCATGCTGTGTAAAGAAACAAACTGATAAAATTCTCACATTAAATGGCAAAGGTGAAGTAAGATTCCCATTCTGTGAAAGACATTTTACATTAGACATTAGCTGCTTCCGAGGAGGCCCCTTCAAAATCTAAACTGTGCCAGTTTAGACAGACAAAATAAATATGTTTAAGAGAGAGGACTTATTGCATAAAGAGATAAAGGAGTCTCTTTAGGAACGAAACATACTGGTGCAGTATTGTGATTAATCCTGCTTGATTATTTGGTGCAGAATGTTATACTGACACAAGTACAGTACTGAGTTACATCTCTGGTACTGCATAGCTATTTTACATGTTGCTACTCTTTTTAGGCTAATTCATTCTTAAGACCGTGCCCAGATTTTTTTTTAAATCTACCCAATTTTAATGTGAGGCTATAATACTATGTAACATCAATTCAGAGCAGGGATGCCTCATGAACAGGTCTTGCTTTCTACTGCTCTTTTTCTCTGCTCACAATCACAATCTTTTTCCAAACATTACCTGCTGTCATGTTTGCAGTTCTTCAGAATGAATGTGGAATTCAAAGTTATCAAGAGGAAGTTCTTTTAATTCATCCCTGAGGTGCAAAGCAAAAAGTACTATGGGACTCAATGGTGTGAAGCCTTCCAATCGGAGGTGAAATCTCAAACTATCTCAGAAAGCTCTAAAAATAAATAAATAAATAAAAAACCAAAACCAAAGCAACCACCAAAACAAGGCAACACTGAGAAAAGATCAGATCTTTTCCCCCATTCTCCCTCCTTCTGTGCTGCTCATGACAGGTAAAAATGCAGACATATCTAGAAGCTCTCTACGAAGAATTTCCACAGCACATCATTAAAAATCTTTTCAATTGAGTCCAGCCTAGTTCTACCACCAGCAGGACTTGATCAAGTGAGAGCAGCTGGGAAGATTGCTCCTTCACCTATTCCCTGTTGGCATTCCCCCTTTACTCCTGCAGCCAGCTGGTACAAGTTAATTAAATTAAATCTGGCCTGCAGCAGAGTACTGGAAGCTGCTGCATTTATGAATTCAGAAGTGTCCCCTTCCAGATTTTTTGTGAGCCCCTCTGTGATAATTATTTGAAAGGAATAAACCCCACAAGAGAATGAGTGTCCCCAGGGTAGCACCTGTAAGCTATGCATCCACATAGCAAAATCACAGCTATCACAACCATCATACCTCATGGCCTGAAAACATCATATCTGCACAGCACTAGTGCCATCCTGTCTCTCAGCATGGGGAATTAACTCCTGCACAGCATTATGCTGGCACTTTTAAACCGTTTCCATTTCTCGAGGTACCTTATTTGTACCAGCTTGGAAGTCTCTGAACAGCACATCACTGTAGACGTGCCCATTGTGTATCAGTTTTTAATTTAAAGGGCACTAGAAACCAGCATGTGAGGCAGCATGTGTGGATAGGCTTTGCCTTTTGCATGCAGCTAACAAAGCCCTTAATTAGGACTCAAATGTCTCTACATGTTTGGGTTTTATTGTGCCTGAAGAGCCAAAGAACAGGAAGAATCCATAACTATTTATTTCTCATATTCTTTTCTCTCTCCTCCTCTTTACTGGATTCTTTACTCTTCAGATTTGCCCTGTCTGGCTGTGGGATAGGAGCAAAAAATTTCTGCTAAATTCAGCCTGAATCCATGAGGCTCCTGTCTTAGGCTACCTTAAGTTGCCCCTAGCTACAAGCAAGCAGGCCACAAAGCATTCAAAATTATTCTTCTTCAGAAGAAAGCTATTATAAAGGGTACAGACAAGCCATCACAATCAATCAAGTTACAGCAGCATAATGAGTTCCTAGCTTAACAGCCAAGCAGCTGTAATTAGCTGCATGTACACTGCTAGCCTACCACAAGTCAGAGGGTGATGTATACTTAGATAATTTACTTTGTATTGGTACTGTGCAAGGAGTATGCACCCAGTTATGTCTCAGCTGAAATGCTTTACCTACTAAAACTGATAATTTAACTGTTGGTAATCACATGCTTCTAAAGAATCTAATTTCTGTCACAGACTGTTAGAGATCACCAAGGCCCAACCTCAAGAGTCACACTTTTTTTCTTATATAATTCTTAAGGATGATGAGGCAAATAGAATCTAAATAGTGCATATTTTCTAAATATTATAATATGGTGAAGTTACAGTTGCCATTATTTATGGAATAACCTCCAATATCCAAACACCCATTGTGCACATGTTCTGCTGCAGAGATGAACTGTACAAAGGATGAGGAGTATCAGAAACATCCAAACAAAAATTCTGCCAAGAGTACATCAAGATGTGGCCCTGGTATCAATGCTGTGAAAACAAAGAATATCTGTATAGCGTAGTAGGTTTATTACCTAGTAAGAGACTTCTGCGAAGGGAAAACCTTAAATCAATCCTTAAAAATGAGTAAGGCTGACTGCTCTCTAGTCATGCCACACCTGAAGCAGATGGGTCTCCAGATCTACCATACACAGGGCTGTGGTTTGGGAGAGGCTACACATAGAACTGCACCTTACCGATTGTATTTTCCTCCCCGAGGCTCAATCTCAAGTAAGTGAGTGCTTGCTGGTTTCCCTGCTGTGACTGAAATGACTGACACTTATAATGTACAAAAATAGCTTTCTGGTTAAAAAGCAGAAATGAGTAAGTATGTTTATTTCCTCCAAGTGGATTGCAGTTTCAGAATGAGCAAGAGAAAAACCAACAGGATTTACTTCATAAGGGCATGCACAATAAAATTTGTCAAGTACCTTTTTATGGACAAATTCAATCTGTGTACTTGGATCAGCTACAGCTCTTTTCAGTATTTGTATTTCCATGTGGATTAGCAACTGGCTCTCCTTCAGCTTTTTTAAACAATCCTGAACTGTATAATTGTCATGAGATGATTCTAACTCACATTCTGGTCATTTACAAGGATTTACACTCTGGAACTTAATCATTAAAACCAGATAACTCCCATGGGAGATACCACATCACATGATACTCCTGCTACTTCTGAAATACAATATACTTAAGGAAACACACATGTTGAAAGCACTGGTTTAAAATATAATGATGGCAATAAATAAATTGCACATACAACCGTTTAATGATAGGAAAAGGTATGTGAATGTCTTCCCAAGAAAATAATTCCTGTTACTTTAACTAAAAAGCAGGATTGAGGTGTAATTTATATTCCAAAGGAAGGGGGAAAATGCACTTGAGTCAGTTCTTCTGTAATGGCAGCAATTCCCTGATAATCCTTTAAAAATGATTTGAAAATGTATCATGCTGCAATATGGTGAAACAATACATAAAATTCTATAGGCTGAATTGTCCTGATAGACACGTAGAGCTAAAACCCTTATAGTCCATTACAAGATATTAAAACAAAAATCTGTCCACAACAACCCTTTTCCACAAAAGTGTTTTTCTAAGGTCATGGAAGGTACCCTCTACAAGTTGCTTCAGACAGATTTTTATTTCTAATCTTAAGAAGAACCATGCATTTTTAAATTCTGCTTAAGTCAAAGTGAAATAAGCCTCTTAAAACCTTTAAAACCCTGACCCGTCGGTTAAATAAACAAACAAACCAAACACAAACTTCCCTACAACAGCATTCCAAGGAAATGTAGGCTACTTAAATCTATGTAAGCTAACTTTCAGGCTTCAGTATAAGTAATGTATTATTTCACCATATTCAGACAAACCCACACATTATAGTGATTGCAATTGTAACCTACAGGGTTTTTTTACTGGGACTAAAAGAGAAAAAAAAAGTTTTGTAGGAGCATTGTGACTTGATATCAGTCTGCCTCAACTCCCAGCCAAGATCCACCATGACAGTTTCAAGGTAAATTACTGAACTGTTAGCTAAGTTACCGAAATCTTGGAGGGGTTATTTTCAGTAAGTGTTGATATTTTTCAGAGCACTTAACTGCATAGCCATTTATTTTAACTGACCTTATTTCAAGCACAGAAAATGGAGAAGGATGAATCAACAGCCGTATCTCATTCACAGAGCTTGGAGAGCCATCTAGACCATCAAGCAATGTGATGTAATTTAATAACACTGAGGAGTCATTCCTGTAAAATCTGCAGAGGAAACCTGGATGTTGATCCTTACTGGATAGTACTTGGTTTTACAATTAAACATAACTGCTGTTATGTTTATGCCATTATGAACTGATGTTCAAGTTTATATAGCCTATAAAAGTTATTTTTTACTACTTTTCAGATACAGGCCTAATTGGATTGTATTTTCCTTTTAGAATATAACAAAGGAATGGATTGCTTCCAACAATGTAAAAGAAAAATAATGGCAATTTTTTAAATGTTATACTAAGTTTACACTTTAACTCCTTTAAATAACTAAGACTCAAACGCTTGCACAATGGAGTTATTTAATCTAGCTCAGATGTGCAGGCACTTTCTTTTCTGCATGTATTCAGGGTTTTTGTTGCTCGGGTTGGGGATTGTTATTTTAAAAGAAGAGCTGTAACACAAATTCAGCTGAAACATATTGTGTGCAAAGCACGGTTCAGAACAAGATTTCATAGATTCATGCAATCGCATATTTCCTCATTTGTATGACCAAATAACACACAAACTACACTGTATTAAAAAAGAATATTTATATTACTCTTTCTGTATCTCTGTCCTATAGCTGCAAATATTAACATGTCATATTGGGTTGTGAGGCACTAACAGATTTGTTATTCATCAGCCTTAAGGAAAGAACATATCTGCGCGTGTTTCATCATTAATACACCTTAATTTTCTTTACTGCTTTGATATGAAAATATGGAGAAGAATACTCCTCTATCAGGAGATGCTTAATTTTGCTATCCCTGCTGCAAGAGGGAAAAAGATGACAAACACCGAAGAAATATCAGTACAGGTTTTTTGCTTCTAAGAAAAAAAAGAACCATAAAATGCTATATTTTAATGCAGAAAAGAAAAATCAGAGCTTCTTGCTATATTTCAGTTACTTTATAGTATCCTATTGGCTGAGAGGTGCACTGCCTAACTTTTACCTGCAAATGTAAGAGGCATCAGGTATAAAAGTGCTCCAATCCAGGTACATACCTGCATGCACAAGTGGTGATGAAATGCATATGTCATGAAAATATAATTGCAAATTTTCTGTGCATTTCTATATTTTTTGCTTTGAAACAAATAAAACCAAGACCATTTGTTCTTTAATTTATAAATCATCATCTCACAAATAAGCATATGAAGAGGAACAGAGCTATGACCAAAAAAGGGAAAGTATTTTATTTAATCCCTGAGGATTGTCAGAGTAATAGCTAATCCTAGTTTTCTCATAGTTGACCTGATTTGAGCAGGAGGCTGAACTAAATGACCTTCTGTGGCCACTTCCAACAGACTTGTGATTCAATTTTGATTTTATTGTTCTTATTATTATCAGCTGTCACAGACTTATTTACTAGTGATAATATAACTACACCTCTTGCTTATGTGTCTTAAATTAAAACACTTAAAGTCTAGTTGCAGGCTGACTTACTGAAATGAGAAGCTTTATGAGTTTCATTTTCCTTACAGTTTAGATATCCTTTACTATTAGCTTTCACCTGCAGCCATCCCTTCTGTATGTGATCTGCTAAAGAGAAGGAATAAAAAACCCCAACTTTTTAATGCTCTCAGCACAATATTCTCTGTATGAAGCAGATGTTGACAATCCAGACAAGCAGATTCTGTAGC
>JAAGNO010011958.1:39841-60560 GCA_033439905.1 Ceryle rudis
TATTATTGTGGGTAAAGAAATCCAGACACAATTCATTAATTAATATTTCTTGATAAGAAATGTTAAGAATCAGCTTAAAATAGTGCCATATTTGAACCTGGCCACCTGGCAAAAGAGCTGCTTCAGCAGGACTGCTGTGCTAGAAGACTCACCCACACATTCCATAAGCTCTTCCAAAGCTGCAAATCCAGGGGGGCATCCTCGGAAGCAGCGGCCTCTGTGCGAGTAAAAGCCAGTTTTGCATTTGGTACAAAAGTCTCTGCTAAAGCAGGAGTCGCAGTTTTCTATTCTGCACCCTAAAGAAAAAAAGATCACAAGGAACAGTGAGACAGCCAAGTTAGGGGAAGACTAAAAAGGAAAGGACTTACAAAGCAATCAAACAGTAAAACCAGAAGTGCTATAAAGAGGAATACCGTCAGCCTGAAATCTCTCTGCTCTATCAATTAGAGTTAACAGTAATTATTAACCACATTTCCCCCTACATCATTTTAATCCTATATTTTCCTTTCTAATCAAAACCATAGATAAAATTTCTAGTTAAGTGAGATTTTAGTTAACTACATCTTTTTTTTTGGAGGAAACTCATGCAAAGTAAATTGGTTTTGTGTTTAAGTAATTGTGAACAAAACTAAGATTATGCGAAGTGTGCATGTATTAGATGTACTACCTTCAGTTCACTGTTCGTCACTGAAAGCAGGATATTTTTTTTTTTCTAGAAGCTGACCCTATAAATAGCTGAATGAATGCTTTCATGTGTTATATCTGATGGCCATATCTACACATATGAACATGCCACCATGCAAAAAGCCTCAAGTTTTCTGGATATAACTCCTCTCTAGTATCAAGGCAGTTTATCCATAAAAAATAACCACTATTAAATGACTAAAAGGCATAAAACTAAAATTAGTAGTGAAAACAAAAATACTATTGCCTTTTGAAATGTTGAATTTCTCTGAAAATTTAAGAAAAGTGTAATCCACAATAGACTTCAGATTCAGAAGCAGACTGTTCAGAAACAACCTATTCCCTACTAAAACATGGCCACTCGGAAATGAGCTAGATATAGACATTCATATGCACACCTGGAGAGCAGAAATACTTACATGGAGACCTATAAAAGTCAGTCATACATACCTACAAGAAAAATGCCAGGGAAAAATGTTCCAAAGATTAAAAAGTAAAAGCTTATTTGGAACAGTAATGAACAATTTAACATTAATTTAAAAAAATATAATCCTTCAGCTAACATAATTTATATAAACTATATTAACTGTATCCTCTCTTCACCTATCCAAAGTCACAGCAGGAAGCATTTGTTATTCATGTTATTCAACAATATACTAATCTTTTTGGTCATTTATGTCATTCCTTTATTCTTCATTTTTTCCTGCAGAACAAAAAATAAATTGACAAAAATCACAAACGCTAAGGACTTCTGAAACAGCTGTCGGTATATACACCCTAACAATTCTTAAAATACAGCCAGTCTTTATAAAACAGGTTTAAATATTCTTAAACATCATCAGGCCAAACAGGGCATACTGTAAGACTTAAACTGGGTGGTGGTGGAGAATTATTCTTTATTACCAATTAGGGAAATACGAGGCTTTTTAAATCAGATTACTTGTGGCATTGGACAATGAATTGGGCAGGTTTTGTGAAAAGAAAAAAAAAAAAATTCAAACGCTGGTACACCTTTCTTTGGTTAGAAGGAATGTGAACACCAGTTTGAGGTCTTTCACTGCAGGCCCCATTCAGACACAACCACGCACAACCTGCACGGTAACAACCCCCGTGTCCAGCACTTCTCATAGGGGCTTTAGAACATTTGTACACGTAAGCAGGATAGGTGGGGATTCTTATCCACAGTTTAGTTTATAGGACATTCCAAAGAACGGAAATTTCTTTTCCACAAGGTTTGAACCCATCTCCAAAGAACAGGAGACCAATGCCCGTACAATGACCCTGCAAAGTCACTGCCCCAGATTACCATGTCTGCAAGGCAAAATGACAGGTGAGCTGCTCTGGAGATGTGCAGCAATAGTTAATGGCAAATCTGGTTTGTTACACTCAAGATGTACTGCGAGAGTTTTATTAATTGCAGTGCTTGAATCAAACATCCAGTGTGTTTAAATATGCAGAAAAAAAACATTTGCCTCTTACCCACCCACACAAGACAATTTGAAAAGACATCAAGGTTTTTCTCAATCGTGTAGTCCGATGATGAGGTGCAGAACAGAACATTAAAAGAAAAATTAGCATCATGTGACCCTCCCTCACATCCAAGAGATGCAAGTATATTTTTGAAATAAGGTTTCAACTGTTACTTTCAAAATATGTTGGGGAGTAACCTGTTTAAAGTTTACTCCATTTGAACTTTTTTGGGTGGAAGACAGATTAAATGAAAAACTTTTGGTACCAGTTGCCTTTTGATAACATAAACACACTTAGCAGGCAGAAGCCTGCCTCACCTTACGCTGGGGATACCCTCCATAAAACTATCACTATTTAACAGTATATATGTGAATAGCCCTATTTAGACATTAAACAATTGAATCAATCTTCCTTCAGTTTCTTGATCATACTTCCAAATTCCCATCCTATTTATATTTTTTGCTTTGCCTTGTATACCAGTTTTCCTTTGTAACACAGTAGAGTCCTTGTCATGATAATTATATTTTGGAGGCATTAATAGGGGCTCCTGGGTGGAGGTTGAGTGGAGATCTTCACCAAAGGAGTTTAGTTTCAATTTTTTCCTATGAAGATAAATCACTCTGAACATGAAATGCCTATTATTTCGTCTGTATCAGATGCAACTCAAGGGAAAATATAGACCAAATATTAGGAATACTTTAAGAATTCTGAAATTAAAACATTAATTCACCAGAGTCATATTCAACACAATGCTTGGGGTTACTGGGTGCTAATGGTAATGGTAATTTAACTCAATAATAGACCACACTGTAGCTGGAGACGAACTGGAAGTAACAACAACTCCTTTTTTGACATTCTACATATACTCAGTTTCAACTCATGATGGTGATGTTTCTGCTAAGCCTTGCATGGATTTTTTAATAAAAATTAAATAAACTGAACTAAAAAGCAGTACTCCAAGGGTTAGAAAAGCTAACTTCCTAGAATCTGTTTTCAATCACAAACTGTCACAGCAGTGGTGATAAAGACAATCTTGTATAGTTTATTATTTTTTTGGTACCTAGCATCATCTTAGTACATGGGTTAAATGCTTTTGGGACATATTTTCTTTTCTTTCTTCTGAAAACAGGCAATTGTCAAAAAAGAATCCAAAGATAGAATTTTAAAATATCTTTGACTTTGCTTACTGAAAGAGTGGCAAATGAGAAGTTACCTACAGGATATAGGTGCCAAAGGCTCCTTCTCCTTGATTTTCAGTGAGCTCTAGCACCCCAAAGGATTTCAGAAATAATTTTCTGCTGAAGTGTTTTTGGATATACACCAGAATTTTTTTTTTTTTAAGAAGTAATAGCTATGACCCATGTTTCAATCAAGGATAGGGCAACCAATCTCACCTTATAGTGCATTTACCTAGACAGCAACAAGACATTAGGCTTTATAATCTCATTTATATTGATCCAAATATTCCTCTGCCATTTACTTGAATATCATAAAAAAACCAAATCTGACTGACATGGATGAAACTTAAAATATTTATAGAAAACTCCATAAATGGTGCATTAAAGAACTCTGGAAGGAGAAAACCTGGATTACAAATCATGCCCAAATTAGAGATACATTATAAGCAATTATTAATATTAATAATATTAAAGGATTTTTGTGACCTGCTGCCTCTTCCTGACAGTCATGACAACCCACTCCTATTCATTCTTCTTTCAAAATAAGCACTAAAGAATTGTCAGACTTACATTTTAGAGAAGGAATCAAAAGCCTAGTAGATCAAAATATAAATTGTGATATTGAATTAAATTGAGACTCAGGTGAATATACCTATTACTGTAAAAAAATTAGCATGTGCTCCTGTAAACAGCTTTTTTCTTGACTGTAATTACAAACAGCATAATGTTACCACAACAAATACTAACCTTCCGTAATAAATTTATCGCCAGTTCTTAAAGCGATGCTGAATGAGCTGCACTGTAGGGAAATAGAACACCTTTGAAGCTCAAAATAAAGCAAAAAATGCTCCATATTGGATGTATGTGCTGCTAAGGTTGGCTTAGGTAGATGCAGGTTGTTTATTATGATTATTACTATCATCATCATACAAATAAATTGTTTTCAGGTACAACTTTGACAGGTGCTGAACACGACTGCTAGAGAATCACACACACAGTCACTTGACCGTAACTGGTCCTGAAGTTTACCACAGGTCTACCATTTCATAGAGTGCAATGCTTGGAACACAACATCCTGATTATTAAATACAATAATGAGGATATTTTTAAAAATAAACTCACTTAACAAACACTTAGTAATACATTTGCAGCATGTTCTAAGCATGATTCATTATTAATTGAGATCTTTTAAATACATGCCCAACCACAGTGTCTTCAATTACTACTTTAGAAATATACAATTGCCCTATTAAATCTAAGTTCACTGCAGATTTAATAAATCTTTAGTCAAAGCACTAGGATGATTTTTGTTGCCAGACAGATGGAACAAAATACCGTCAAAATACAAAGTAAGGGGAAAAAAAAAAAAATCTACATCTATTTGAAGAAGGACAGGATGGTGGAAGAAGTAAGAAATAAAAAATGCCTATAAAATAATGATAGGTAGACCTCAATTTCTGGCTATCCAATTTAAGTTTTAAAATCCCAAATGCTGTATTAAGCTTGTTTTTAAAAGATAAAGCCATATTTGAAGCAAAGAAAAACAAAAGTAATGAAAACTATTTCTAAAACTAAGTTAAAAGCTTCAAGATAGGCTTGATCTAGTAATCAGACCAATGTTAACACAACCACCCAAGCAACAGATTTCATCTTACTCCTTGGTTCCGTTTTTGGTTTTTCCTCATGAGATTATTTCTTGTTGGAGCAGTTCAGTTCAAAGTCACTAATTATTAAAATTTCTTTGAAAATTAACAAAGTGTAGCTCTTCTCTTGTGCGTTGCCTTACAGAGGAGAGTCAACACTTTGCAATTTCGTGTCCAAATATATTGCATTCTCCTACTGCAGTGTTCAAGATGAAAATCATCTCCAGCAGGAAACTATACATCGATTTCTAGAGACAAGTAGTCTCAACATTACATGATTCACTGTTACTAGAAAAACAGTCTAGAACCACTTAGAAAATTCAAGACACACATACTGCTTACATGTAGAAAAGAAAATTAGTCTTGAAATTCAGAATTTCCACCACTTTAGAGCTGCTGCACTTGGCTGTGGTATTTATTGTGTTACATTTGGCACTAACTATATTTGGCTTTTAAAATAATGTCAACATTTTCCATAAAAATATGTCTGATAGCTTCTCTAACAAAAATGGGCAAGAGTTCCAGTAATAAAATGTTAAACAGCTTTTGTGCCTATGAAGACATTAATAGGGCAGAAATCATTTCAAATTATGTAATTCAAGCCCTGTAACTCCCAGAAGGAATTTTACATAGCCAGAACTTTTATTATTTTTAGCTGAGATAATACTATCTGAGCAATGGAGTCTGTAACAAAGCATACCTAAAAGTGTCTAACATCAAGTAGGAAGAAACCTATACTGTTTTTTAAGAACATTTATTTTAACTCAACTTCAATCCATAAAATGTCTGTGTGTCCACAATGCAATGTATGTGCCACGCAAGGTCACCAAACCAAGAAAAAAAAAATGAAGATGTGATTTATAAATACACCAGTTGGCAGTTACACTAAAATAAAAATATACCATCTAAAAATCACTGGAGAGGAACCAGGACTGGTCAGTAAACACAACTGCATCATTTTTTCCCACAGAAGGGAGACTGTCAAAGGCATGAGGGTGAGTTAAATATCCAGCGCTCAACACATGCCAATATGGGTTGGACACAAATCACATTTATGTTTTTCAAAACCAATCCTGTAACTCAAGGAAAAAGGCTACTTTCCATAAGTGGCAAAATGAAAAAAGTTATACTGAAATCACCATCCATCTTCTGCAACTAACTTTTTTTTTAAGAAAGTAAAGAAAGGCTGCCATTATGAACTACTTTTCCTATTGTATTGGTTTTCTGGCTCATAGTTCATAAGCAACTTTCAGGATCATCTGGTGCATGCAGGCAACTGATGGTCGGTTGTGCAAGCAACTCAGCCTTGATTTGCCTATCTATGGCCCTATCTATGCAGGGAGAGTACATGGGGAGGTGTGTGGATGGCTTGGCCTTGAGTTGTCTATAAATAAGCCCCAGGCCAAACAGGGCAATGCTGCACCACACAAAGAATCAAAACCTGAGTTGAGCCTTGCAGTTCCTCAACAAATGGTATGTCCTGAGTCTCAATTCAAATCACTCTTTGGCTTCCTGAGAAAGTAAGATAAAGAGAGCCTGGAGGGCCTCAGTGGTGATTTCAGCTGACAACTTTTGTGTATCCAGACAGACATAAACCAATCAGGCATAGTTTTGCCTCAACCACCTGGAGGGTTTCAGCCACAACCTTGTGCATTCAAACTGTATAATCAGTAATGAAAACCAGGAGATAAAAGTGCTAAGGTTTAGCTTAGATTTTGGGAGTTACCCCTCCAATGTTCACCTGTATGGAGCACCTTCCCCCTTGGTCAAGACATCAGCCAAGCTGACTTTAAGATTAAGAGCCCTTACCTGGAGTGGTAAATGAATATTTATCATGATGCAAATTTGCAAGTGTGGGAGATTAACTTACACGTGTATAATACTTAGCACACTTCTCTAATTTATTATAGTGTATTCTTCCTTTTAAGTTGTAATAGCGCATTCTTCCTCTGTATCCATAAAAAACCTGCATTAGTGGTGTATTAGACTTCAGACAGATGGTTTACTTGGGCCTTACAGTTAAACTTGTGAGTTCAAATAAATCATTTGCTTAAACCTTGCAATCCAGTCTCTTTTCGCCACACCTATCTCACAAGTACAGGCTAATATAGATAAATTGATTTATTTCCCCAAACTGTAAGTATTTTCAAAAACATTTTTACACGGCCAAGTTTTTACAGCCCAGTTTTGAAAGGTTTAAAGTGGACAAGTTGCTGGGTTCACAAATGTGTTATGAAAATTAAGGCCAAGATCCTAAATTACTTTACAGAAGGGATATATAAACCATATACTGGTCTCATTTAATTTTTCATCAAATCCTAGCCAGCTGGTATAGATTAGGCAGCACTCAGCGATATTACGCAGCAGCTGGGAACCCAACATAAAGAATACCATATCCACAGAGCCCGCGCAGGAGGCGGGGAGAAAAAGGCAGGGACATCAATGTATGGGCTGGGACGAATCCAAACACGGCCATGAGTGCTCCTTGTCCAGCCCAGACTGCCACGGAATGACCTCATGTGGGGCTCAAGATTGTGTGTCATGTCAAAGCAAACATCCGCTTTCCCACAGCGTGGTGCGTCCCAGTGACACATACCGAGGGGGAGAGTGACATACATTTAACAGACACTTGATTATTTTGGGAAGCAAAGGAAGGCTGTTTCTCACTTCAGGTTCTTGCGTTCAGTGACCTAATTCTCTTTAGACTATCACATACACACACACACACATTAAATACAAATTACAGGTAACGTCAATGATTAATAATCCATATGGGTAATACTCCACTGATGAGCATATGGAAAAATCAATACGAATCGGCACAACTGTCAGGCAGAGGTGAAATAAATGTGTAAAGATACGAGAGCACTCATTGATTTTAACAGTTGTGCTTCTAGGCACAAACATGCAAACAGGGAATCTTGTTGCACATTAGCAGGTTGTAAATTTTCAAATAAAATGCAGTACTAAAAGTGAAAGGTTGTTTGTTTGTTTTTAATGGCACATCTGTTTTATTAAAATAGCAACACCTACATATTAAGGCATGTCTGGTGTGAGGTGTCTGGTCACCTGAAATTTGTGTGGCAACAAAAAGTGTGACAAGAAGCCCACCCATATATTAGTGCATACACCAGCTAGTACCTACATGAGGCACTTAAATTAATGCTTCATCCTTTCTATTTTCATATAGTGGAAATTTGTTTGTAAAAACTAGGAATAGCTGCTTAAATCATCATTATTTCCTACATTTCACTTCTAAAGCAATAATAACGATAAAAATAACACCACCACAAACTATGAAGGTTAATGCATCAACTACTTAATCTGCTGAATGTTACGTATCTTGGAATGAGCTGGATATTATTTAGCAAAGAAATTTTATTATAATCTTGAGACATCTGTGAAAAATATCACCGTGTTCCATAACATATCATCTTAAAATCTAAGCGTGAATTATGGCCTTCCTACAAAAGTGAATGTAAGGTTTAAAAAACAAACTCACTTGAACATCTGTTCATATCTGGTGTTCGGAGTCCGTAGTACCCCGACGGGCAGGAATGCAAGCATTCCCCATATTGTCTCATTCCTTCTCTTCGTAGGAAGAAGAATAACTTGTGTTGGCATCTGATGCACCCATTATCCTTTGAACAAGATAAACAGCCTTTGCAAATTGGATTTGGTCCATAGCTAGCTGCAAAATAAGAAGATAAATTACACTTTAAGATCATTTGGAAATTATTTTGGCCGGAGGTCCTTTTCCCTCTAAAGCATTACTTATCTACTGCATGATTACAAGTAGTTTTGAAAGGAAGGTTCTGAAAGTGCACCTATGCTCATACATCTGCTCTGGCAACTGAATAAAAAGAAATGCAATCTCTGTGGTTTTAATTGCATGCAGGGTAATTTAATGAATTTATACATATTTAAAATAAAGATACAGGCAATCAGAGACCAAGCTATATAAATTTCACCAGCATAATATAAGTAAAAGCCAGGTAGCTGAATTCTAGTTTGAAGCTGGGGACGTACGCACACAAGAGCAACAAAATATGTATGCACTTGGAATGATATGTCCGTAGAAATCCAGCAACCACACTAATGCAATTTCTGACTTGTGAAGAGAGCAATATTTAGACTAGAGAACTCTCTACAGAACAGATACAGCACTAGCAAAGCACGTTCTCCCATAGCTCTCCATAGGGACCTCGAACACCTGTATTCCTGCAGTCTCTTCTTGGTCTGTCTAGTAAGAATGTCAAAACATATATTTCTGAAAAAAAGAGTAACAGGTTTAGCTTCTAAGAACCTTCTTCTACAAGTTTCTACTCAAAATGGGCTGCGAATCATGTGCATAGACATTACCAAAGAAGGACGTTTAGTGCAGATTACAATTTTAGGTTACCAGCTGCTGTGCCTTCAATTCTATTCTCTGATTTTTTTTTTTTTTTAATTATGTGAGTGATAACTGCAACACAGACCTTAGCTGCACCACACTTTGCCCTTATGAGCTTTTATTTTTCTGCCTTTCTGCAGAGTCACAGAACACTCTCTTGTCCTCATGGGCTGCCAACTCCTTCTCAGATGCTGAGTCAGCACAGCAGGTTAGCAGAAGGAGGATGGCTCAAGACATTCCTGAAACCAGTGTGTTTTAAACATTAAATTGGCTACAAGACTTCACAGAAATTTGCCAGTTCAAACCTGGTCTACTGGAAAAAAAAAAGAAAAATTTAAAACAGAAGGAAATTCTCTTTGTTGTCTCAAGAACATTTTAACAGAGGCCACCTCGAGAGCAGCTGGCCAAAAAGGCAAGGAATATGTTTATTTGTTATATTTTAAATATTTAAAAGTACTCACACCCTAACATGGTACTCTGGTACTTTTATCTTGTATGGATTGGTAATTGAGGCTGTTCAATGGATGACTTCACCAGCAGAGCCAGAAAAAGAAAAAAGGAAAATCCCACCACACTCTGGAACCAGTAGCCGATAAGCTTTACTCTCACCTTCACACATCTGCACGCCACATTCCCGCTCCCTCTCTGCTCACATCCCCCACACATGCCTCATCAAGTTCAGCACGACAGCATTCAACTCCGATCTTGCACAAAATAATCCTAGTGGGTGGCAGGCAGGAGGAGAAGCCAAGCAATTCGGTGTGAAACAGCTCAGCAGCAGGACGCTTTCTGAGTGTTGGAGTCCTCTGGCACCAGCCTCACCTGGTGAGATTGTCTTGATGGGAATAACATCCTTACCCTCTATGGTATATGTACAATTCTTTGTCTCTGTTAACCCTTTTGTCATGACACACCCTAACAGACCAACTGCCTTCTACTCCTAAACCAGTTCCCATTTCCTGTTGTCCACAAGACCTCAGATATAACTCTTCCTACAGTTCATCTTGCAACTATTCTCATTCGCAACCCACATCTTCAAAGACATACAAGAAGAGAAACAAACAGATGATGAGTGAGGCCTGGATGCATCCCTCATCTCACTGTAGGGAGGGATTGCCTATCTGTAACCACATCAAATAATATGTGACCATGTACTCTAAAGCAATTGTTGCTTAACACATGCTGGGCAATCCTGTAGACTTCTGAATCCCCTTTTAAATGTCCTTGCATCTCACTCAGTAAATCTGTACCTCCAGCTTGCTCAGAATTCTTCAGAGAAGCCTGTACTATAACAAAAGAATTAAAAGAAACAAAGAAAAAGTGAAGATGCAAGAGGTCTGAATTTATTCACCACTCAAAGTGTGTTTTGGAGTTTGAAACAGCTGAAGTCAGGGTCTCACATACAATTATGACCTAGGGCTAGGCTTACTGCTGAACCACAAGGATAAATAACTAAAGGCTGCTATTCTCGATAGTGTGGCTTAGGGAGCAGGGATAAGGCTCTAGATACATTTGTAGTGGCTACATAGGTCTCATGGCCACCTTCCCTCATTGACCCCCATTAAAATTCAGACTTCTTGCATACAAAATGTGTCCCAGTTTGACTCTACTGTCCAACTTTCCTTTATCTATGACTGCCCACATGTTACTCTCCTCACGTACCTCTTTTTTCTATTTCTGGTAAGATATCTTTGTTGATAAACTTTTGTCCTGCAGGTCAAATTAATTAGGCTGACTTCTCTGGACTTCAGCCATAGGTCTGTCCTAACATACTCTCGTATGAAAAGGAGCAAACAGCTTAAAATGATCCTTCATAATCCTGTCCTATCTTTTTTTCAGGAGATGGATGGCACATCTTTCACAGCTTAAGGTCAACACAAGATTAATGAAAGTGTTCAATATTATAGTAATTTTCTAAATTGTATATATTTATCCCAAAATTTTAACTTGTGTGTGGATTCCCTAAACCATGACAGCTAAACTCCCATCCTTATCTCCTGGGCAGCCTTAACAAATCATTTGTAATTTCTATGCCTCTATTTGTTTCCCTCTTAGAGGAACATTGTGAGATTCAGTTCATCAAAACTTGTGAAGTGCTCTGAAATCCTCAGATATGAGGCATCAGAGATGTTACACACGTATCATTACTTGTATGGTTATTAAACTTACACATTGAATCTGGATAGCAGAGTTCAAGATGGTCACACAGTTAATGGTCACCTAGTGATAACTTTCTCTGGTGCTCTCCTAGTTACTAAGTTACAATAAAAACCTAAAAATGCATCAGATTTTTTCCTTTCTTTACCACATTAAGAAAAAAAAAGAAGTCACTGAAGAATTATACAATGGTAAGGGGAGCTAATAAGATCTGTATGCTAGAATACAGAGAGTAAACTTTATGAAAGACTCTGAAAACTTCCCACTGTGCTACTTAGGCACCAAACAATAATTTCTAGGTATTTTGCATACAAAGGTATGCAAAGTTACTGTGAAGTGTGTATCACAGAAACAGTGTTCTTTCACGTTGTTGCTTACTTATTTCTCAGAGCTTCATGGGACGCATACTGACTTCTGTGATTCTTCTGTCAGTTCAACTTGTCCCACAGCAGGGAAAATCATGATACGCTCTACTACTAAATTACTTAAATACTGAACATACACTTCAACAGTTACCGTAGCACTGGTTTTAGTGTCACATAGGAATGCCATCTGGAAGATACCAACTGAACTTTCTCTCTTTGCCCCTATGTACACAGATTATAATTAAATCCTACAAAACTCCCCCTGCCCCCAAGTCTTCCCTTTCCATCTTGATTTCTTAACATAACAAATACAATGTATTCTTATCACATACAGCTTTTTCAATTCTCATATAATTGCTCTTTGAAGGAAGTGAATGCCTCTGTGTTCAGCAGAAACATCTAAACACTTCCTTTTGAATTTCTTTATAACTCTTATTTTTTTCCTTGCAGACTAATACAGAAAAAAAAAAAGAACAAGCTTACAAAACATGGTCAGTCACATTCCAAGTTACCAGCTGCAACACACACAATTTAAAACATCACACTACTCATCCCTGTTTCAACCCTGCCTGGAACATCCTTCTCAATTCTGTGTGCCAGGCAGACAGGTTTCGTCCAGCCAAGTCCCTCATGGAAACTCACTCCTTCCACAAGGCCCACAAATGTTAACCAGTGTCAAAGCACTGCAATCATCACATCATAAAACTGAAAATGCACACATGCTCTAAGTTAGCACCATCCTTTGGGTCTCAAAGCGCATGATCGCTTTGGCTGTCTGTTAAGATTGTAAGGTTTTTGCAGCAGGACTAACGTTTTGTACAGCCACATAAGTATGTACGCAGGTGTGAACACTGAGCATAAAGCACAAACACACACCTTTATACAGATAATGCATTTTCTATTTCTTCTGCTTCCTGCTTCTACAACTATATTCTAGAGCATCTCTGTATTTATAGAAAAAGCACTTGGAGAATTGATTCCCTGTGTTGCTTTCTTATTTTAAATCTGGGATTAAATTTGCCAAGTTTGAAAAGGTTACCTTAGAACACAGACTAGTACCCACACACTGAATGAAACACTTCTGAACTCTAAGGGTGTTCAAAGTTTTATGGTTTGGATCCATATCAAGTAAAATCATATGTCAGCTAATTACTTTAACTCTTGTCTGGATCAAATGTATTTAAGCCATATTGCTGAAGTGGGTTTAAGTGAATTGTTATGACTATTTGAAATCATAAGAGAATCAACAGTACAAAATGAATCTAACCTGTTCCCCACAAGAATACAAGTTGTTCCCTAAGCATTTGATTTTCTCTGATCTTTCTGTCTTGCAGCCCATACCACAACGACTATTTCTAATTTGTGTTTCTTGTATACCCACTTGTTAGGTGTCACAAACTTCTTTTGACCACAGCTCACCACAAGAACCTGGGTTTTTTTACGCTTGCGTAAAAAAGAGTCTGAAATGGACAAATGAATTCAAAACCAATTGGAGAAAGAGGAGGTTCTGGCAGAGAAACAAGAAGTAGAAAAAGTCATTCCCCAAATATACTTTCTCTGTCAGGTCAGGCTAACAAGTTCATTATGTTAAGATTGTCAAGTAGTACAGAACTGCGGGAGTAAAGTTTTGTACAGTCAGATAAGTATGTGCACAGGTGGGAACACTGCACATAAACACACACGCTTTTATACAGTAACACATTTACTGTTCCTTCTGCTTCCTGCTTCCACAGCTATCTCTAGAGCTGTGGGATTTCACAACTATCTTTAGCCAATTTGAGAAGGTGGTCTTCCAAAAAGAAGTGATTCTCCTTGTTCCAAGTGTGCAGGGTGCTTGACTCCCTTGTGGTTGCCTGTGTGGCCATACAGAGCCTCAGAGAGCCTCACTTAACCCAGCTGGAAAAAACAACCACAAAAAAAAAAAAATTATTTTCTCAGCTAGGCCAGCAAGCTATTTCAGCTGCCTGTGCTGACAAAGCAGCACAGCCCCAACACAAAGGGAAGGTGAAAAGATGCAGCCAGGCAGAGACTTGAATTGCACCTTTCAGCAGCAAGGGAGATCAGCTACAAGAGACATGAAACCAAAATCACGCCTTCACCAGGAGGGTTAGTGGAATACCTTTACTTGCTTCCTGGTGGTTGTGGCACTATTTGGCAGCCTTTGGTCCTTTGAACTCTCTGAAGTCAAAAGCTGGGCTTACTTGTACAATGGCCAGCCTAACAGCACTCTTGCCCTAACTGGGATTGCAGCCACGTAAATGCTGCTAATTGGATTTTAGTTCAGATCTAGCAGAAATATCTCCAAGACACTTAGCACTGTAAACATGAGGTGTGCAGATGCGACTCAGAGGAGGGAAGCAACTGGAAGACCACTACAAGCTGCACTTAGAGAAGAAAGAGTAGATTTCATCATCCTGAATTCAATTAATACTATAAAGATATCCCATACATATCTCAATAAAAACAACTAAAATACACTCATGCTTGGCACATGTCTTCAGGGTACCAAAGAATAGAACAAAGAATACAGATATACTGTATACAGCGTGCCAATGTACTAACTCTGTAAGCCTGCAAGGTCATTATAGTTAAAAACCCCCTCATGGTGGTTGAAGCATGAAGCTGGCCAAGCAAAATACCTATTTTTCATTAAAGCTGTGTACAAGTAAGAGTAAGCTTTGGACAGAAACTTCAGTAACAAAAAAAATGAGGGGAAAAAATTGACTAGCTTGATGCTAGCCAGTGTCTTTAAGAGAATTAGGAGATTCAAGGACAAGGGATTTTTATGAACAATTAGCCCAATGCCCTGTGCAAAGAAGCCACAAAACTTGCTCTTCACTAAAACATATTTAAGAAACCATTCAATCTTGATTTTTAAATTGTCAGTGGTAAAGAAACCACCACAACTTTTGTTAAGATATCATAGGCACTAATCACTCTCACTGCTGAAAATCTGCAGTGGAATTTTAAACTTCAATAGCAACCACGGGACTTCTTTTATATCTTTGCCTGCCAGATTGTTAACAGTTTTTCAATGTTTTTTTCCCCCCAATACAGACACTCTGATCAGGTCAAGTCTTAGCCTTCTCATGGGTAAGATAAACAGAGCAAGATTCCAGAATGTCTCACCGCAAGGCAAAGTATCCAGTCCTTTGATCAATCCCTTACCATTTTATCAACAGGCTTATGGACACCAAAAAATTGCTAAGGAATGGAAAAGCAATTACAGCAGTGCCAAATACAGAAGTGATATAACTTCTACTCTTTTCCTAGATATGACTCTCCCAAAACATTCATGCGTTAGGTCAGTTTTTTTAACCACAAAGACACCCTTTTCCAAGTACCACACTGACCTAGGTAGGAAGCAGACATTTTTTGGAGTTACGCAGGAGGTCACTCAGCACTGTCTTCCTCGGGACGCTGGACCTTAATCACTCAGGAGCATTTTAACTGAAGTTGTCCACAACTCAGAAAACCCACATGTTCCCCACTCTTCCTCCAAAGACAGAGTAACTGTAGGGTGGTATTTCACTTCAATAGGTTTGATATAAATCTCACCAAATTTACACTCCTAAGTGAGCAACTTTTCCTGCTGTTACAAAACCATTTCTTCACTTCCTTTGGAGGTCTTAATTATATTTTCAGTATCATAATTTTATGCTTAAACTACTTCCATTTGTCCGCTCACTTGATTCTTTCATTACTAATAATGACCTTATGATTATTCTAGTCTAGGCATCAGAAGACTTGTCTTCATTCCATCTATATTCGGAAGACTATGGACTTTTATTCCACTTCCAAATCAAAACATTTTACTTTTGCTACATGGCTACCCAGTGGAATACTTTCAGAATTTTATGTACTGTTTTCCCCACAACCATGGTAGGGAGAATTACTGTGAAGATCAGTTAGATACTAATTTTCTTCAGTAGCCTGGCAAGTCTCAAGAAATCAACTACATATTGAGATATTTTGCAATATTTAGTGACTATAGGCATTATCAGCATCGCATACTGACTACCAAATTCAGAAGCCTAGTTTACCAATAAAATTACATTGTATGTTAGTTTCAGGGTGCCTTGGTTGCTTAGAAATTTGGAGAACACTACTGACTGACTTTCCAGCTGGGCTGACCTGCCTGTCACAGAGGTATCTCAGCCATATTTCTTTATTCAACCATTTGGAACTTTTAAAGGCATCCCTCAGTTTACTTTCTGGAAACCTGCTATCAGCTGGAAACATTTAACTCCCCTTGTCCTCTTCTGTCTGCTCTTCGCTGCCTACCAGTTCTCACTTGCCTTCAGTTCTACTGAAGGCTGTTTCCTCCTCCTACTTCTGATGTGAATCCTCCTCCACAGTTTCTCTCTATTCAGCTTCTTGGGGAGTATTTCCTCTCCCTAGTAAAGGAGCAGCAGTGCTTCCTCAGTCTGGTTGCTCAGATCTCTTCCATTTCCCCAGTGACAGTACTCAACCTTCCAGTCCAGAAATCCAGTGCTGTCAATAATTACATTTTATTCACAGGAAATCCTTTCTGGCCACCGGATGGGGAAAAAAAAAAAAAGGAATATTTGTTGCAGGTCACAAGCACCACTCCATCATCTGCCACCCTAAAAGTATAAGAAATAGACGCGGAGAGGAAAGTGTCCCACTCCCTATACACATCCCAGGAAATATTAGCTTTTATTGCTGCTTGCTGTTCAGGTTTGTTTTATCCTAGGCCTTCCCACTATCACTGACAGAGAGTAACTCAACATTTACACTTCAAACAGCAAGGACAACAAGTCCAAGTGTCACAGCAACAAAGTACATTCAGAGACAAAAAAAAATGGTAAAATAAAATAAATATACTTAACAAAACCCCCTTCCCTTGTGCTCATGCATACATACCAGCTACACAGCCGAGTCAGAAAAAAAAAAAATAAAAATAACCAAGCCTTACCAACCAACTGGTTCACAAATACCACTCATGGGTCTGTCTTGTCGCCACAACAGTGCATGTTGCCAGTCTCACTTCTGAGTTTTAATTTATAGGCAAATTCATTTCAGCCATAGTAAGAAATTGCATTACACCAACAAACAGACCAGACATTTCCTGTAATCCACTCAAGTTGTTGATTTGTGAAGTGGCTGCTTCAGTTGTTACCATGCTGAGAAGAGTCTCTCCAAGGTGACCTCTGTTTCACCTGCTGTAAGTTGCTAGAATGATGCTTTTTTAGGAACCCTGTAGTCTAGCAGTACCAAAACATGGCCAGTGCATGCCCACCACGGTGCTATCTGCACAGCTGTGGACAGTTTTGTCTACTCCAAATCTCAAAATTCTGTATCTTATCTGGCATCTTCAGTCTTTGTAAAAATATCCATAGTATAAGCTTTAAATAAAACTTCCATAAGGTAGTTTTATGTGTTAAGATACTTTATAAGCCCCAGATAACTTGTCTAAATGCCAGTAGCTTCATGTATAGCAACCTCAAGAAACTTCAACCATAAAACTTGAGGCTTTTTAACATGCTATACTTTTGAAGGATAACTGGCATTCCAGTTTCTCTTACTTATATTTTACATTAGTTACACTTTCAGGTTTTTTCAGGTCTATAGAGTCAGACAAAGAAACCCCAATGCCCCTACTTAGAAAATAACCACATCTGAGGTTCTGGGTTGTTCCCCAAACCCCAGCAATTCAGACATGGAGGCAAAGCACCACAAGTCATGATCTTTGGCAACAGCACAGATTAATGACATTTGATGAAAACTGAAAAAAAACCAAAAAACATCTATGGGCAGAGACCAGACCCCCAGTCTGCTTTACCCCTAGGAGCTGGACCAATGTCAGTTCTCCCTGGCAAGCCCCTTGTGCAGCAGCCAGGCTCTACTGCCTTAGTGGCACAGGGGACTGGTTTCAACAAAGTGGTGTCCAAAACTCTCTCCTCCTAGACCACTGTTCTATCTCTCACCAGTCACAGCTCTCCTGTGGACAAGGAAGTAAAAAGAGTGGAGTATGGAGCAGCCTGGCTGCTCAGCACAGGGAGCTCTACACCAGCAGAGATGACCTTAAACCACCTACAGCAGGAATGGGGAATTTTCAAAACCAATCACTGTGTCCTCCCAAATAGACTTTTGAAAATCACATTCCTCAGCTAAGGCTTTATCTTTTTTTGTCTTATATCTCCTGTATCTTGCCTACGTATGAGGTGCAGGAGCTCTGTTTAAGGCTTTGAATGGAGGAAGAGGGAAGCAGGGAAGACGGTATGTGACAACCATCATGCTTCCCAGCGTATTTCAAGTGGGAAGTTTATTTGCCTTCCATTGAAAATAAACTGCATTAGGAAGCATGAGCAGAAGCTCAAATAGAGGCTAGTAGTCCATTTTGAATTCAGAAGAAATAGTCATGCTCCTTCCAGAGACTTACTATACCTTGGATCAAGTCTTTATATGTGGTATTAATGTGGAAGCTGCAAACAGAAGCAAAAATAAAAGCAAACACTTCTTTCTTTCCTTATAACATCATGCTGGTGGGGAGGCCTGGTCAGCAGAGTTCACAAGGCAGTGTATTTAAGTCTCTCAGATGGTTAGAGGTCACTTGGACATGAGTCTCAGAACTTTCCAATTCAGGTTCCCATGCTATAGTCATCCACAGATGCCCAGGCTGTCACAGTCTATTTCTTAATTACAAAACTGCACAGAAATGTTCAGGAATCCATTTTCCCCCCATACATATTCAATGTGCCACTATCTGATAGCACATTCAACAGCAAACCTCATCCAGCATATTACTGCTGCAAATCAACATCTGGGACACAAAGCTTATTGGAACAACGTCCCAGGCATTTAAACAAATTCATTTTTTTCCAGGCCTTTTAATATCTAGAATATTTCAGCTAGCTGCTGTGAATAAGATTCATCTCTAGCATGCAGGTGAATAAACAGAGATTTCATTTTTTCCCTTTTGATGGCATGTTTACTTTGTCTTCTATTGTAAGTTATAACTTTTCCAAGCCCTGAAAACTGCAGGGATCCAACATAGAGATGTTCCAACAAAAACACAGTTCCAAACCCAGATCCACCCAAACCACTGAAGACAAAACATTATTGGAAGCACTAAAGCTAAAGAGGTGAAGATCCAGAACACCCTGCTTAAGACACAAAGTACAATGATGTACGAGAAGACTTTATGTATGATACATGAAATTTCACTTCATCTTTTCATGCTTTTACTGAACAATTCCTAAAAAGGTAGAAAAGATTGATGAAAAAAAAAGGTAGTTTGAGAAAAAGCTCGAGCCTTCCTTTCACTTCCTAGAAGATAAAATTCAGTGTATTTTAGAAGTGATAGATATCAAATCTGGATTCTGAATCTAGATAATCCATAAAGCAATTCCAACAGAAATTAACAGAGGCAAAGACTATATAGATATTTTCACTGTTACATTAGGCACCACTAAACTGATAACTACATGCATAGCTATTGTTCACTATCACATTTTATTGTACAACAGGAACTGGCATGTAAAGGAAATGCCAAACAAATTAAGCATCTGACCGTGATTGTAAACCTGTAACAGTGAAGAACATGCCTTACTTCTCCAGTTTACAAAGCAGTGAACACACTGGTTAGTGTTTTATAAATACAAAGCTTCTGAAGTGTTGTATAGCATGTAAATGGAGCTTTTTGCTTTTTTGGAAAAAAAAAATTATTATTAAACTGAAAGGTGCAGGAAGCGGTAGCCTCTAAGAATGAAGAAATGTAAGGTATAGATAGCTGGGAATAGTCCAGGACAGGTGGCAACGTCCTGCCTCCTACAATCAGAGGACCTCCACACAAGGACAAGCCACCCTGCCCTGCTCTGATACTGGAACAGAGATTCCATTATTGCACTCTTAAAATGAGAATTTGGATACGAATACCCACTTTGTACTACCAAGACTGAAGAGAAAAGGCTATAGGTTCAAATGCTGAAAATCCCACCCATTGCACCCTCATTCCAGAAGGCGAGATTTTGACAAGCAGTGATGAGGCAGTATTCTGTATCAGACAAACAATTACCCGTTAAGTGTCACGCACACAGAAGTACAGCAACTCCAGGGCCTATGAAGCTCATTGACAAGACTAAAATGTTAGTATTGGTGGACTTCCAGCCCTCCCAATACACCAGGATAAATCCTTCCTCAACCATCACATATCGAAAAGAAAAATGGCATCCCAGGAAACCCTGGCAATGGAGAAATCTGATATGAGGTATGTCCAATATGAGCATTTAAAGAATGCTTATCTAGAGTTTCTTTAATAAGGTGGAGTGTATTTGTATTTATAAAAAGTACTAACTTAGTGTGGTTACTATAGGGTAATTCAAAGTCAGATTAACTTTTAAGAAAAAAACCCAAACAGTTAAATGCTGATCAAAAATTAGCGGCTGACAATGTACCTGTGAGTATTGGACTGATTACATTTCCACTCTATAAGAAATACAAATCATGAGCCAGAAATGTGATTATTTGAAACTTTGCATGGGCCAAATTTGCCAAGGTTAAGTTACTTGTTGCCATAATTGACTGGAAACAAAAGTTAAACACTATGAAGAGTTAGAAATGGTAATTGTTTAAGGCTATTCTACTGGATGAATAACAAGCCATAGTACCACAAATACCAAACCAAAAAAAAAAAAAGGGGGGGGGTGGGGGGGGCTCCAAAAAAAGACCATTCGGACTTAAAAATAAGTAAATAAATAAATAAAGTGGAACTGGTATTCCAGCACGGCTTTAAAAGATGGAAAAATAAGACATAAAAGGCAAAAATTATAATATTTTAAACTTATAAAATTGACAAATAATCTA